>RBNI01005913.1:0-11955 GCA_003990745.1 Jimgerdemannia flammicorona
TTGACAGAATCCACGAAACTGCCATCAGAGACAGTGAATCGGTACACCTGGGTTTTGGTGTCTGTGCAGACAAGCCAGTGTGGGCCACTCCGTTTAAGGATGACTGTACAGTTCTGGCTATTGGCTGAAAATTCCATTGCTGCTGTAAGGAGATCGGAAAGGTGCATTGTTGTTCAGAAGTAATTTGCACAGGGTGGAAAAAAGGAAGGGGTAATTTGCGCAGGTGGAAAAAGGATGACCATAAACCAAAGCCACCAGCGAAAAAGCAGTCAAACATGTCCCGGGACAGTTAAGCCACACCAAATGAAAGCAGTCCCGGGTCTCGCAAAATCGATGCACCCAAACAGTCACATGATCACCTGCTTGCGCCCAATGCACTGTGGTCAGGTTTTGCTAGATAACAGATCCTTGCAAACACAGTATATAAACCCATCCTGTGATTTACAAATCGAAGGGCGGAACAATAACCACAAGGCAACTGGGACTTGACACCTTTTACTATACAACAATGCTGCTTTGTCGAGTGCAACCATTTTAATCAGAGCACCGTCACCGCCTCGAAGCAAAATACTGGCGAGGTGCATCATGACGTTATAACTGAACTGCAAGCGCTTGGGTGGATAGGGACAGTGGGCGCTATATAAGTACAGCTGGAATTTGTTAAAGTGATCTAACAGATATGCCGACCTTCCAAATAAAATATAAAACATATCCTACTGTAGAGAACATGTTTCTCATTGAAGGGGAAAGTGTCCAATCCTAATCCTGAACCACATGCGCTATGATCGCAAGTTATCATAATATAAGTACAGCTGGAATGTTTGTCATCTTGGCCTATGACATTAAAAAAATCTGCCGTCCTGTGCGTAGTGACGTTATAGCTGGGCTGCAGGTACCTGGGTGGACATAGGTCCTTCTAGCTTCTAAACAGAATATTTTCTTCCTCCGGAATTTTTGTATGTACTCGGTAAGCCTGTCCAAATTAGGATTGAGCCAGACGCCCAAGCCGATATGACTGCTTTTTTCCTGGGCTCAGTCATTGAGTATATTGGTCGCTATAAACTAGAGGTCGGGGCACCGTCGCAGTGTCTCAACCGAGACATCATATGTCTCTTGTATTTTGCTCGCGCTTGTGTATGTAGTATTGGTTTGAGCCAGGTGTATTTTTGTAGGATTGTGGAATAATGCGGAGTATTCACAAAAGGTAATATGCGCGTTTCAAAAAAGGTAACGCCACTAATTTTTCGGTCATGTGCGTTGATAAGATGAATTGTGTGGTTTATTCTGGAATGTTCGAAAATTCAACGGTAACACATAGGTTTGGAGGTGTCTTTCCAGAGTGGCAACATGAGACTAATGGCAATATGCTTTAGAATGAATCGCTCAACAGTAGATATTTGCCAGTGGTGGAATCTACCCCATTATTAGATTCGACAGTTTTGTCCTGCCAAATCAGTCAAAAATCTATTTTAAGAATTGAGCGGAACCCCCATTATTAGATTCCAAAACCCACCATTCCTTGACAGTTTTGTGTGTATAGTTTTTGGAACTAGCCACTCGCTTGGAAAATATGTAGTAAATTTAGTGTAAATCCATAGTTAGGAATATTCATATTATATGTATAAATGCAGTCTGAATTATTTGTATTAGGTCTCTATATTTTGGAGCTTGGAGCGTAGAGTGCGTGGTTTCGTATTTGACAGCGTGTGACGACATCCTGTCAAAATCTATTTTAAGAATTGAGCGGACCCCCCATTATTAGATTCCAAAACCCACGATACATGGTGAGGAATCATTCCTTGACAGTTTTGTGTGTATAGTTTTTGGAACTAGTCCACTCAACTGCCTCTTCATAAAAACTCCCTCCTTCGTATCTTCATTATAATAAAACAACAGCAAAGCAGAGCAACAAAGACGAGCCAAAACAGCCTAGGTTTAATACAAGCAGCGTTTAATACAACAGTCTCCGTCAACCAATAATCCGCCATGTTTCAGCAGATCGTCGACCTCGTGTCCCAGGGAAACCTCACAACTCTCGGCACCGATTATGCCAATCATATCCTGTCAGTCCTCCGTAGTGGTAGCACATATGCTGGTTACATTACCGCTGCAGTGGCAGCTACAGTCATTTACAACTTATACGACAAACTCACCGTGCCCCGAGAGCTGAGACACCTCCCCAGCGTCCCATTTTCGAAGTTTATTGCAGCCACTTGGCGGGGCGAAGCTGAAGATATTATTCAGGAAAAACTGTACCTCCCCGCATACGGTGAACATGGCCTTCTTGTGGTAAGTTGAAGTTCGAATTGTTATTGTAATTATCATAACGAAATACTGTTCTGCTCGATCCTGACAACACAACAATTGTCGAATGCATGCTCGTCATGTAGAAAATAGTTTGGGGTAAATGGGTGATCTGTATTGCCAACCCTGAGGACGCGAAGAAGATGTTGATGCGTCTTGGTAAGCTTCACGAACCAATCCGCATTCGTTTATTGAAATGCAATATTCTTCGAAATTTCCCACTCAATATATTCCATGCTCCATATTTCGCGTTGATAGAGACATTCCCAAAATTCGAGATGTTCTCAAGCGAGGCGGAACGGAGTGGCCTAACGGCTCGCCTTTTCGGCCGGAGCAGTATTGTCTTCCGAAATGGCGATCATTGGAAGAGGCACCGTAAGATTGCAAATCCTGGTAAGCTGGTTTTACTAGATTTCTGTCGTGTAATGTGTGCAAACGAATTCCTTTGGCTCTACTAACGAAATCAATGTTTAGCATTCCACCGCTCCATGCCCGTCCAGCTTTTCGGCACCCTTACGCAAGCGCTTTTTAAAAAGGTTGAAGCTGATGGAAATCGCATTGATGTCCATGATTATATGCAACGGTATTTATCACAAATTTTGTCTTTGACGTCTACTTGAATCTGCATGTTCAATCGACTTTTATTTTCATTGCATAGTTTTACCCTTGACGTCATTGGCAAGGCAAGTTTTGGGTTCGACTTTCAGGTAAGTTCATACACTAGTCCCGCTATGCTATGGTTCACCTCACGATACCGCTCTCACACATTTTCTCGGATTTCTTCATCACTTCAGTCTATTGACGACGCCGGGAGCAAGTGGTCCAAGATCTACAATGACGTCGTCGCAGGTATCTCAGCCCCAATTTTCGCCATCTTTCCCGTGCTGGATCAACACTTCCTGTGGGCGTTCCCGAATCGGCGCAATCTGCATCAAAAAATGGACCAGCTGGATAAGCTATTCATGGATGTTATTGAGAAGAAGAAGCAAGTCATCACGCAGGATGGGTATGACGGAACTTCAGAGGTCGACAACGAGAAGGATCTACTGACTTTGATGATTGAGGCGAACGTTACAGAACAAGAGGACAAGGGACTAAGCGATTCGGAATTGAAGGTATGTTCTAGAGAAAGAATGCATGTCTGCGCTAGTTCAAGTTAAAATCCTATCTTGACAGCCTGGTTTTTTTCTACCTTCTTTTCACTGTCTTAGGACAACCTTGCAACCTTCTTCCTTGCAGGTAAGTTTTATGCGGTATTATTATTTAGCTTTAATGGATATATCTTCTTAGGTGAATCGAAAAAAAAAAAACCCCCCCCCGATGATTAACGTTACACTTTCATATGGGCTAGGCCACGATACAACTGCATGTGCACTCTGCGCGGAAATTTACTACCTCGCTG
The DNA here is from genome assembly GCA_003990745.1 of Jimgerdemannia flammicorona. Lineage (NCBI taxonomy): Eukaryota > Fungi > Mucoromycota > Endogonomycetes > Endogonales > Endogonaceae > Jimgerdemannia > Jimgerdemannia flammicorona. Next base: position 3,707 of record RBNI01005913.1, read on the forward strand.
TGAATAAGGTGAGTTTTCCTCATAAATAGAAAAAGGTGTCATTCTGGTTTGCTCAAAAAATCTTCTTCAATATGGTAATATATGTAGGACTGCCAACAAAAGGCCCGAGAAGAAGCCATCACAATCCTTGGCGATGCACCTGAAGATGTCATCCCGAATATTGAGCAGATCAAGCGATTCAAGTATATCAATCAGATCATGAACGAGGTAAGTATATTGGTCAGCTTTTGTCTGCAATATCCCAAAGCCCTTTACTAACCTTCGCTTGTTTATATAACAGACCATGCGACTTACCCCTCCTGCGAACCACTTGATTTCGCGCCAAACGACCGACAATGTTGTGCTTGGCCCGTACCTCATCCCAAAAGGCTCTCTTGTCAATCTCGATATCTATGCCATGCACCACAGGACCCAGAATTGGACCGACCCCAACCGTTTCGACCCCGAGAGATTCGCCGAAGGTGGTGAGAATGAGGCCAAGATGGAAAATGGGAATGGCGCAAGTTATGCTTGGATCCCATTCAGCATTGGCGCGAGGCAATGCATTGGTATGAACTTTAGCTTGGCTGAACAAAGGGTAGTTCTCTCTATGCTCCGTAAGTTTCTTTCCGTTTTCGTGTTGGTGTCGTCGCATGGATGGTAACTACGAATTATGCAACCTCTAATGGATCATGCCTTTCACATTTTATTAGTCCGCAAATACGAATGGTCCTTGCCCGTAGATTCAAATCATCGAGATGGCCTCAAAATCGACCCCAGCAACCAAATATTTCTGAGGCCCATTGGTTTGATGGTTGACTTTCACCCTAGGTATTAAGCAGGCCTAAAATTAGATATTTTTTATCACAATATTGGTCTGTATGTCACTCAACCTATATCTTTAGCAGATTTTTTGTTTTTTGGCCTTCTCACGAAGTTATTTGATTCAGAGATTAGGGTCGTATTTGTATGTTGTGACGAACGCGAACGAAGAAGCGAATGCATCTTTCCGGAATGTAATCATTCCAGTTTGGAGACTCTCCAGATCGGAAACCTTCCATTTCTGAAAATAGTGTAAACAGCATAACTTAATCTGTCCCGGCTTGAATGCGCAGCTGGAAGAACATGTATAAATAACCCTAGCAACTAGAGTGAATAAACCTCAGTTCGAAAAGTACAAATTCGATTCGCTCAAGAGCCACTGTTGCGAAGGAATCAATCTGAGATACACTTCGGAGGATTAAGAGATTCCAGTTTCACTTGACCAATACGCACACCTGTTGGGAATATAGAAATTGTCGATTAATGGATAGGCCGCCCTTGGAATTGACTTAGCCGCCATTTGGGCGATACACAACGTGATATACTGCCTACAGAATGCCAGTCGCCACTTAGGGAAGCCAAATCGACCTTATTGATATTACGGGCACATGATCAACAGGATCAATTACTAAATTATCATATCCAGAAGGAATTAAAGCGGCGAGGAAGACCTATTACACAATGTATGGCCTGTCGGACACTTCGGGAGAAGGGTTTTCATATTAAATGTAATCACAACCTGGTTTGTATAAAATTTAATTGTAAATTGATAACATATAACATATTATCATATTCTTTTGTTATAATATTAAAATAATATTCTCAATATCCTTGCCCCAGCAACCACAGACAAACCTACCAATATCACAGACACAGCCAGTCACTGCCAATTGTACCCATCCAATTGTGATTATCAATTTGGAGGAGACTCTAGTGATTCAGAAAATGTACAAATATCCCTTTATACTTCCTAAACCTTTATCTAAATCATAGAGACCATTTGGACCTATATCATATTATAATAGCTAAATCCGAATTGATGAAAAGGCAATAAATATTAGCTATAGTAGCAACACAGTTATTGTGAATAAATCCCAATTGACAGTTCCATTTGAGTTTGAGGTAGTTTTTGCCAATAAATATTATCTCTGTTGTTTGCTCCAATAGCTGTATGGCATCAATAGATTCTAGTTTCATGTATTTCTCCAAAAGGATTGATCATCTATATAGAAGCACATTTGGTTTGTAGTCAGATATTGTTCTGTTCCATGATGAAATTTTTTTGGCAGGGAAGCAGAGGTCTTGAACACATGTATATGAATACATCACTCAAGAGAGAAATGGAAGCCTTATATTGATGATCCAACAGTTCAGTATGTTACCTTTCGTGAGCAACACAGGGTTCCAGAAAAATCCCAGGTTGATTGCATATGTACTCATCTGGGGATTTCTGCTAGATACCCTGTTGCTCACAAAATGCAGCATACCAAACTGTTGGATTGTTGGGTTACTACATGACATAGTACCCAATAGCAAAATTAAATAATTCTGTCGGGGTGCACAGTCATGTGACCAATTTTGGGTGCGCTCTAAGCCTGCAAAAAGCAGTCATACATGTCCAGACAGGTATGACTGTTTTCTGATGAGCAGCCAAACTGTCTCGAAATGAAAAAGTGCCTGAGACAAATAGCCAGATATAACATATAACCCATAAATAAATATAATTATCAAAAGGGGTAGAGTCAAGGCAGATATCCAGGCATGATATATTGGTTGAAAAATGGCTAAATTATTAATTAGCCATTCGTCAATAGTGAAATGAGTAAAGGCCTCCCAGTCACAATTTCGTGCGCCCAAAAATATGCTGTGAATTCCGGCAGGTGGTTATTTGTCTCCAATAGCAAAATATGAACACCTATTGAGGTCCTATCTCTTCTACAAAACATTCAGTTATGCAATAGCAAAATATCATACAGATAACCAATAGTGAATCAATATGCACTGTTATTCAACAGCTTATAAACACCTTTCGATATTTTGGTTCAATATCACTTTGTCAATAATGAAGCACACTCTTCGCCCATTACACATTCCATCTACCTCTCCAATTTCATATAAAAAACCACCATTCAAATATGATACTTTAATTGCACAAGCAATTTTATTATCTCAAAAGCAATTAACAGTAAAACAGATTTACCATTGGATTGCAAGTAAATATAACTACTACAAAATTGGGTGTAAATGGCAGGTATGTTATGCTGTTTTGGTTATCTACTTCAAATGGGAGAGATGCTCTGGTAATGTTGCTAATTGAGTTAATGTAACAGATTTCTGTCTGACGCACCCTTTCAAATAATCATGCCTTCATCCGAGTACCATCTAAGGGCAATGGATATTCCTGGAGTGTAAGGCCTGGTTTTGAAGGACGATTTATCCAAAACCAGACATGGTGTACCCATGGTCAAGATGCAAAGAGTTAAAAAGGCCGGCTCAATGAAACAATCTGATAGATGGGCTAATATATATTTGCAATTATATTCCCAGTCGATGTCGTTGAAAAGAATGAGAGCATATTTGATTATTGGTCGAATCATTATCATCAAACCCAGAAAAATTTGCTGTCGATCAAGTTTGATCTTTCTCTTCCAATGTTTATATTCCCAGTATCGGTTAGTAATAATGACTGAAAGAATTATTACAAGTATTTGAACATATAATCAGATTGAATACACTTAGATCCCAAGTATATGGATACACAGCTATATATTAGCTCATCCCACCACCGAACTCTTTGTAAATTGGATTGTTATTGTCCACCAAGATCTTCAACTTCCTCCAGAGGTACTATTTCTGTGTGCACATATTATTGATCATACTTTGTCAAATTTTGACGTCACAAAGAATTACCTTCAGATGTTAGGCATAATGGCACTTCAAATTGCCTATAAATATGAATGCCATAGGAATATTCCTGCAAGTTATATTAGATGGCTTTGTAAAGACATTTATTCGATAGAGGAGTTAAATGATACTGAATGGGTTATACTAGAAGCTCTGGAATATAGGCTTAAATGGCCAGGACAAATGTCTTGGCTATGTCAATTTGAGGAGATTAAGGATAGTGATATTCTCATTTTATCTCAATATTTAATTGAGTTGACACTTCTTGATGAGAAATTTCTAGAATGGCCCACAAGCTATGTAACAGCAACTGGGTTCTGTCTCGCACTTCATCTACACCAAAATGATTGTGTAAGTTAAATTTAATATTTACATTAATATTGTAGTTATATGATATTTATTAATATTGGTTTATTTATATCTGTAGACAAATGATCATATTTGTATCTCATTGAAGAACTCGCTAGTCCAATTGATTGTTTACTAGAGGTCCTTCAAAATGATCACAAAAATTCAGCAATCTACAATAAGTATAAAGGTTTTAGAGTCATCATGCAAGCTGACAATATGGCCAAAGCCATTGCAGGATGCTTCTCTTTGTAGTTTATTATATAGTATGGTCTAGATATCAATATTTGTAGATAATAAAGTAGTATTCAATATTTGTCCTTGTAAATCATCACAGAGGTCATTTGGTGTAGTTTGTATCAGAGCTAGATCCTCTCTGGGTTCCCCATTCTATTGCAGAGTTATCAAGGCATACAATAAGAAGTAATATTGATGCATGTTATCGAGTTAGTTCTAGCCTTAATCTATTTTTGAAATCAGGATCAATATATTTACAATAACCAAAAATGTCATTGAGTAAACATTTCGGCTCTCTCTACAAGCATTCTCTTTGCTGATTTATGACAATTTATTTAGCTGCCTTGACCTGATAATGTGTTTAAAAGCAACTAAGAGCTTACCAGTTTGAAGAGTTACCAGTAACATAGTGGTAGGGTGCTGGGACAATGATATGAATATGCTCCTCTTGGAGCTCTTCAGAGAAGGCCTTGCTGATTATATTGACAGATAGTATTTTAGAGCTAACTAAAAATCTAATTGACAACATTTTCTAATTGTATAGTATACAATCTCTGGATTTCTGAAATTTGGTTAGCTTAAAAATGCCATCTGCCAATGAGATCATCGTATCTTCAAAGTTTGCTTTGTAAAATGTCTTTTTAATGGTTAATCTCTCTGCCATCTGTCAGCAATAACATAGTTGAGCTCTGTTCAGATATCATTCCATCTATACATTTATATTGAAGGGATCCCGAAGAGATAGCGCGTTAAAGACGTGTATTACTCGATTAGGCAATATGCATTTATAATTAGCAATTATGCAATTATTGTTCGCCAACATCCTGACCACTTCCCATCCCGCTTAATCGCTACCATACGGTTTTCACTCCCACCCACCTCCCTCTTGTACACCTTTTCATGTCGGGTTCTTCGAACTGACCGATGCAACGCATTCGAGACAGAACTTTCCTCATGCACGCATTCGCCCAATACACAAACATATATTCATCCAATTTATTATTCACGAAGGGACGGGAGGGTTGGGTTCGGAGTAGTAAGACGGGGATTTAATGAATCTGGTGACGGACTTGGGCGCATGGAGCGCACAATCATGTGACGGATTTGGGCGCATGGAGCGCACAATCATGTGACGGATTTGGGCGCATTTGTGATTGATAAGCCTCCATTGTTCTAACGACTTCGCACCAATAGACTGTGAAATTTGATTTTGAATTTGCCTGATGGTTCTAAGCAAATACAACAAAAAATGAAATTATGCGACATCGGCAAGAGGAAGGTGCAACCAAGCAGTGTTTGTCTCACCAGCTATTATGGACATGCTCGTGTATCTAAACTACAAATTCCACAAATCGGTTTCCATTTCATGTACAATTGCGATTACAATTCAAAAAATCAAACAAAAACGAATGAAATGTCTGTAAATTCATGTGACTGATTTGGGCACACGGGGCGTATGCATTGGGATTGCTTGATCAGGTTGCATTGACTATCACCAAAATTAATGGTCATCTCTAGATAATGGCCATTGTATCCAAACTACAAGATAGTTTGAGAGGGCTTGCCACGATTCCCAAGTCTCAAATGCAGCAGCCAACACAGTGTGAAAGCCATTGTTATGTCAGGCAAATCCAAAGTGATCATGTGATCATACGCCCAAACCATATAAGTGCGCCCAAACATTTCCTATATTATTTTGACAAAGTGAATGATAAAATCTCAGACTTCCAAAAATTAGACTTTGGGTATATACAATCGAAATTATCTACATTTGGGCGTGACTGATTAGGGTGCATGGGCGCACAATCATGTGACTGATTTGGGCGCACGGTGCATAGATTTGGGCGCACGGTGCATAGATTTGGGCGCATAGGGTGCCTGGGTGATTGCTTTGATACAACGTACTTGCCACAATTCCTGTACAAACATTATATTTTGTCCGAATTTGCCATTGGTAATTCCAAAATGTGGTACATAACATTCCCGCATCAGTATACCTGTCCAACGAAACAATAGATAGGGAAATGATCAACCTTTGCTCTTAGCCAATAGCCATATTTGTTATGTGGTGTTGGGACCATAGATTTGTGTAATACATATGATTTGTTCTTGACCAATGGCAAATACTATTGCAATGCTGGTACATGTACTGCATTTGTGCAACACATGAATGATTTATATAATTTTATTTTACATCCGCGCAGCACACACAACTAACATACACACACATCCAACACAATATGGGTAAGCGTAATATTGAATGTATCGAAGGGCAATTGCCTCCCACTATCCCTGCCAAGCGCTTTCGTCCCATTGCTACGCATCCAAAAACCCTCTCAGATGAAACTACCCAAATAGCAAAACGTAATATAGAGTCTGTCGAAGAGCCATCGACTCCCGCTGTCCCTGCCAAGCGCTCTCGTTCAACAAACAACACTAATACAAGTGTTAAGGTGAGAAAATAGGTTCTATACAAAAAGGTTCGATTTCAGTATCACAAATGAGCTCCAAACTAATGGCATATTTATGTATCATATTCATAGAAACCAGCGGGGGGCCGTGGGCGGCCGAGACACAGAGTGTGATAGCTGCCGAATGCTGCGGAAAACCAGACAACTGCATATAAAATGCATTCGTGGGGATGGTTTGTTATCTTTAGATTTCCTTACCGATTAAATATATATACTAGCATCAGTTCGATGAATATTGCCTGAAGTACCAACACATGCTGCTTCTGACTCTGCCTATTGCTACAGCACCAGCTTCTGCTGCCCTGCCTACTACCCACGATTCACTGCTGCAAAAGAACACTGCTCTCACAAGCGAGGTCGAAATGCCTAGCCCAGCATCAGCTCCTACTGCTGTTCTTCCCCTGCCACCTACTGCAATTATAACTCCCACTGTCTGTATCCCATCAACTCTGCCTGCTCCTACTACAGGGGATAACCATTTTTCACTCATTTTTGACGGGCTCCCCATCCCATTGGATGTCAGTCAAACGAACACAACAAATATTAATGGCAATGTGGAAGTGGACGGTGAACAGGTCCCCTTTGCTGTGGGTGTAGAAGAAGATCAGCCCACCTTGCTTGCAACAGGGATGACAGAGTTAGATGCCTTTGCAGCAGGAATAGAAGAACAGGACCCTTTCTTCGCAGTAGGCATGACCGAGTTTGATGAATCTATCTTCAGTCAAATGAACACAACAAATATTTGGAATAGCATGGAAGTTCGTAATGGAGAACAGGCCCCCTTTGTAGCGGGAGTAGAAGAACAGCCCCCCTTGTTTGCAACAGGGGTGTTAGATCCCTTTGCAGCCAGAATTGAGGAAGAGTTTACGAACACAACAAATATTTTGAATGGTGAAGATCAGGATGAGGGAAACAGCCTGAGTATCGAGGGAAGACGTGAATCATTTTGGAATTTTATTGCTGAAATATTTAATTTGCGATAGGTATGTATGCAAAACATGGTTTTCAGATATTGTGAAATAGCATACTTATTACAACACTATCTCATTTGTTAATACATTATGTGTCCCTTTATCAGAACTACTACCATGAGTAGTGCTCCGAACAGATTAAATTTACGAGATTCATCATGTGATGATTCGAATTTGTCTCACGATCCAATCCGGATCAATCTGGATCTTTGGATTTGAATCTATCTTTAGATTCGAATCTTTGATGACATCATCCCTTTTTTATACACATTCAAACACATTTGACACGCCCTCAGGGGGCTGTTGCTTGATGCACCACTCATTCTAGTACCTTCTACCACTCACTCCAGCCGTTTGACATTGCCTCGACTCGTCACTCATTCCAACATGCTTTGACCCAGTCAGTAGGGAAAAAAAGAATCAGAAGGTTCGGAACTTTTAGAATTCTTCTCATTGTGCAGCCCGAAACCTTGCCCTGCCTTCCTGCCTTTTGAAGCTCCTTTTTTTTTTGGGGGGG
>RBNI01005914.1:0-11954 GCA_003990745.1 Jimgerdemannia flammicorona
TTCTCCCCCAAAAGCTGGCCAAAAAAAATATATATATAAATATAATTTCTAGTTTTAGTAATGCATTCAATCGCGAACCCTTTACGTTATTGATTTATTTTTCATTATTCTTCCCGGCCGTATGATCGCCTTCAGCTCGCCCAGGAATATCTCGGAATATATGTATTCGAGTGTAATTTAGCCTTAAGCATTTTGCCCTTTCGTGTACGAAATTTATGTCTCTTCGACTTCTTGGTAAAAAAAAATGATGCAACATCACCTCCGTATTTGTCTTAGCCTTTCTTCTATTGGCACTAGTATACTGATACATTTCTCTGTATGTCATTATTACTTCATGTATCGAAATAATTGTTTTGGTCTGCCTCCCCTTTAAGAGACCCTCATGTATAGTTCAATCCTTCCTTTTTAACCACCTCCCCCCCCAAAAAAAAATAATAATAATAAATAAATATTAACGAAACAACATCGCTCGAAAATCTAAAACGATAGTGAAACTTGTGGCTACCCTTCGGGAGTACAACGCGGCGTCGCGGGAGGAGGGAGTGGATATAGGAATGATCAATTTACCAGGCGCTCCACGGTGGGGATGGTTGGTTGGTCTCGTCATCCCGATAGGCAGTGACATAACTACCGACGCAAGGGGCGGAGCGATTCGCGCGTGACGGATCGGGAACTGGGAAGGACGAGATTGCTCGTGTGCGGCGTGTATGGGCATCGCATCAACTCGTACAAAGCCAATCCCGCGCTTTGGTTTAACAAAGAGAACAAAGAGAGACTGTGACGTCGCAAATCGTGACTTTCATTCCAAACGAGCGAATGTCGCCAATCTGCCAAGGAGGTCAATCAGTACTCGGATAAAAGCTAACAGCTCCGAAGCATTTTCGTCTGCACCTTGAAAAACAAGGAACGGCTGGATTGGGAAGGCATATCGCGAATGTAAGTTTGGTGGCGTGCCCGGGGGCGCTGTCAGACATTTCTAAAGAGGGAGGGCAATATTTTTGCGTGCATTGCGTGATCTATCGTTTTGGTCGTCGTCTCTCACGGAAGCGTTTCGTTGTGCGCCTCGTAGACGATTACGCGCACCATCGTCTTGAGAAAGATGAATGAGTAAGAAGCTACTATCGGTATGAAATTGCGCTTTCGCTGCCAAGATAACTGCTTGACGGAAGAAATGTCAGGCGGCGGTGTGGATGGAAAACGAGGGTGTAATGAACGATTGGGATTTGTAGACCGCTGATAAAGGTTTGTCGTATAATCTCGTTTTTTGTCGATCCTTGGATCGTACACGGGTAAGTCGTTTGTTTATTTATTTTTCGTATTTTTCGCACTGCACTTTGGGAGCCTTCGAAAGGTGAGGTCAGGGTTAATTTTTGCCAAGCGAGTATGCGTAGAGAGCTTGGCAATCATGGTTGGCGGGAAACTGGCTAAAAAAAAAAAAAAAAGGTGTTCAGATACCATCCTGGGCAGCCAGAATGTGAAGAATGAGCGAACAGGCAAAAGCTCACGAGCTAATAACAGATACAAGGCTGAAAAGCTGAGTACTATTCCTTTATTCTCTTTTCTTCCAGGACTATTTTGGATTCACCATAACCTTTGACCAGTTGATTTTGGTATATAGTTCTAGAAGCCGTGCCCCTCGAGCAAGAACGGCGATACCTTGGCAATCGCGCAACTGTATTTCCAATGTTGACGTACTTTCTTTCATTTATATCTCTCTACGGGACGCCGAGCATGCAATAAAAAGGAAATGAACACAAGAAAAGGGACTAAGTATTTATTTCCACACGAAATTATCAAATCGTTCCAAGAAATACTGAGAAACCCAAGGCTACCTTCAAACGTACAACTCAGAATAATAGATCATTTTTCTGACGCAATGTCTGGACGATTCCAACAGTGAGGGATTCCGCCAAGCCTTCCATTCGTACATGGAACAAAAGGATAACGAGGCAATGACACAAGGGGAAAGCCTGATGTCAATACAGGGGCTCACAATCAATAGCTTACATCCCGGCTATCGTTCCGACGACTGTATCATATATAAACCACATTCCTTACTTTCGCGTTTGTTCACGTCATCCCTTGTTATTAATATTATTATTTTAGACTGCTTAACACGATGACATCGGCTCATGCCTTTTCTCGGCAAAACATTTTTGGAAAAACCACGGGGCTCGGCAGTAGAATTGCCCGAGAACCGAGGTGGCCCAGTCATGCTTTGAAATAGATTTTCAGGGTTTCTAGCCAAGTCGACAAACATATGTGTATATTTAGAAGCCAAGAGAAAAGATGTTTCATGTATAGCGACATGTGTCATATGCGACAAAGAATAGGAAGCGTCTAGTGCCCTAAGTCGCAGCCGGCCAATGGGAGCCGCAGCTGTACGTCACAGCCAAGCCGTCTCCCGTGATGGTCACACCTTTGCCGTTGATTTATGGAGCTTCGTGCTTTTTGCTCCTGAACACCAACAATCCGCATACCCCTTCCTCCCACCAACGAAAAACCAACAACAAACCTAACAACAAGTATGGGCATCCTCGACGAATTCACTTCAAGGAATTTCTCCCTCTACGGGCAATGGTACGTAGGCGTTGGCGCTTGAAAGGGATCAGAGGAAAGTTCAAACGTGTGCTGCGGAAGACTTGGCAACTAGACAAGACGAGGTTCTGTCGTAAAAGGTTTGCTCGGACAGCGTTGTTCTCCTCGGGGTAGCGCCATTTCCTTGCGACAAATGGGGGAGCCCTTTAAGGACTTGGTTTTGTCGGCAAAAGTTTGCAATTCGAAGCGTTCCTCGCCTTGGCTGCCACCGCCACTGTGTTCAGGTTGACCGCAGCTCTCCACCCGCAATGAAGCATCCGCCAAGCTATCCGTTGATGCAATTATATGCTTTGTGCTACCGTCGCGGTCGAGAGCGTCTGGCAGACGCGTCCTAGGGACATGCGGTGACGAAAAGACATAGGGAGGCGGAATGCGGATTGGAGGGGCAGCGTCCGAGCGCTGGTCACAGGTGTACGGAGAGCAAAGGAACGAAGCGCTTGTTTCCACCAATGACCTCGAGGTTACTACTAAAAGGCCAACATAGTTTTCCCAAAACGTTCGAAATCACGTGGCTTCTCGAATATGCGTCTAACGTACAATCCCTTTCCCTGCGTTTTTTCCTCGCACGACCTTTAGGGCTGGTCTTATCTCTATTATCTGTAAGTTTCCTGATTTTCTTGATTTTTCAGAACTTTTTACGCTCCGTCGTACTTTTTACCCTGTTTGATTTGAGTGGTGTTGGTACCTCTCCCAATATGAAACTTATTTTTGTACAAGATTGAGAAACTAACGATTTATTCCCTCTCATGGACAACGTTCTTATTTAACAGTCCTCATCGTTTTTGGTGTTCTCAACCTTCTTCATAACCCCATCTTCTCGATTGTTGGATGGTAAGCGCAGTGTCATTTGGAGCTTGGGTTTCATGTGTGGGAGAGTAAAAGGGAAGTACCAGTGGTTTTTCGTACTGAAATGGTGTATGTAGGATATTAACGTTTTCGTCTTCTACCACCCCCGTCCGATTGTTGATTCTCACAGGGTCATCGCCTTCATTCTGGTTTTCGTGGAGCTGCCGCTGTGTATAAAATTCTGCCCGACGAGCCCTAAATTGTGAGTTTCCTTATGAATTTCATTTCGTTTCGGCCCATCGCGACCTCGAAAGCTCATGCCCAAGCTAATTTCTGCGCCCACAGCGACGCGTTCATCTCCAAATTCGAGAACGCGATCCTCCGCGCCGTCGGGTACTTTGTGTAAGTACTTGTGTGTTGGACGTCACCGTCGATATATTTGACTCTTTATCGTCATTAAACGGTCCTTATGAATGATTTCCTACCCACAGCTTCTCCCTGGTGATGTTCCTGTCCAATCTCATCAACACATCGACGCTGATCGTCGCCGCCGTCACCCTTCTCATCGGTTCCATCTTCTACGGTAAGTGCACGGAACTCTTCGAGGCCGTCAAGGATGGGAGGGACCAAGATTGATATGGGGGCCGTTTGGGACTTGGGCGATTTGAAAAGTGGCAATACCGGTGCCCCAATGGTGACCTCGTTCCGGCGAACTACTTTTGTCATTGTACAACACTTGCTATCTTGACATTCCTTTCCCATCCAATTCTCGTAGGCATTGCGGCTCTCAAGAAACAACCCCACGCCTCCAGCCGATGGACCGGCGGCACCGGCGTCGACAACATTGTTTAAACAGCCGAGGCTGTGCTGCTTCCCGGACGGATAGAGCATGCCTTCGACTATTCGTAGCCTATATTTACCTCGAACATCCAATTCCCATCACTAGGACTTCTTCGTATAGTTTTATCTCCCTCGTGCCCCACTAATGTGCTTAAAAATATATAAACCCCGTTTATCCATGGATCATCTCGCCAATGACGCTTCATGGGACGGTTATTTTATGATGGCGTGTGGACCTGGGTTTCGACTGATGGTGTGTACTGTTTACGGGTGTGGCATTTGCTCTGTAGCTATGATAAGTTGCAAGGCCTATTCAAGTTCCGGGTTCAAACCTCGTATGCGCCACGATTTTCTGCGTGCCTTCCTACAAATGGGCTGGAAAACCAGGATAATATGCGACAATAGAATAGAAATGGTTAGGTTCCCTAGGTATGGTGATCGTGCTGTCACATGCAATTGACTTTTCGGGGAAGTGTACAAGGGCCTGCTGTAAACAAGGATGGATAGTATTTTTTTCCTTGGTTATGGACCCCGAGTTCGGAAACCAGAACAACCATGAAAATCGGTCTCTCCGTAGCACGCTTAATGGTTTTGCCAAGTGCGGCGGGCTTCAGGAATCAACATAATATCGGGCAACCAGATTCACGAAGCGCCGCAATACCCTGTTTCACCCTTGCTCAAGGGGCTCGTCGCAACCAAAGACAGGCTCGAAACCGGTCAAAATATGCGAGTGCGAGGGTACATCATAGGGAGGCACATTCGTAATACAGGTTCCGTAGGGTAGAACCTAGGGAGCATCCTAAAATGGCCTTCGTAGGGTAGGAGTTTAAGGTCCTATATGCTTTGTCAGGTGAGTTTTTTTTTTGCATTCGTTTGTGTAGGTGCTGTGTGCATCCTACTTCACTCGTTTCCGTTCAAGATCTACCTTATTAGATATAGCTGAATCGTCATGATATGTCATCAGAGTCAGTTAATGACATCAACTATTTCTTACACTCATGCGCTTTCAAACACTCATTCTCACAAAAAAAGAAAAATGCCTCCCATCTCCGACTCATTTCTGCCATATCTATATCTGATGTCCCCTCGACCTTTCCAAGTATCCAAGCATCGATAACAATGGTGATTTGACTAGTCCAGGGACCGCGTGGCTGTGAACAAGAGGTTTGTTTACCTACCGTGATGCAAAAACGTATTCCGAATTCTCCATGCCTCGGCTTATACAACTTGTATGCTGCATAGATTTGGGTGCTGGGGTACGATAGGTGGAAACTATAGGTCAACTACACCTGGTGTGTTGCTGGCTTGGCACCGTTGACACGAAGCTCAATAAGGGATTCTGCGACGCCTCGAGATGGGGAACTACGATATTGTTTTACGTAGGTGAACGCATTTATTCTATGTTATTAATACTTTTTCTCTCGTTGCATTGTCAAAATCCCATGTGATACGAACAGTATGTTCCAAAACTGAACCAATATTTTATTAAATTTTACATTTTAATCATTTTAAATATAAATGCTACAAATAAATAAATAAATTATTTATAATATATTGCAGCTCTATATCAGAGGTATTCAAAGATATTAAATTTATTTTATTTCACCTTAAAAAAAAATTTCCAAAAAATTTTTTTATTAGTTCTGTTTTGTAATATCATTGTTAATAGATACTAAGATATAATTGACATATATATCTCAAACATTATATAGTTGTTCTTTGAATATTTTTTTGTCTCTCTGTATAATTTATTCTCTTTAAAAAAAGTATGAAGAAACTCTTCTTAAATAAGTATCAATATACTGAATTCTAATATAATAATATATAAAATTGTAAAACAGATTAATATTGTAATAAAACTATATATTACTCCTTTCTCTGCTATCTTACCAGTTATAAGGTTTGGTAGATAACTTTCTAAGTCCACTTTCTTCTATTATTACTCCCTTTACTCTGGGTTAATTTGTTATACCTATATGGATATAGTAGAAGAGAGGCAATAATATTAAGTTGCCTCTTTATTGATATCAGATTGATGTTTTCTCTACTTTTTCATAGTTCTAGTACCTTTGGCTATATCTAGAGTATATCTGTTTTGGTATAGTGTCTTCTTTCTTTTACTATTATTAATAAGATGTTATCTGGTATATCACAGACTATATATAGAGTCAGCTGACCTTAGGCATCAAGTACTAGTATAGGTTATCTATAGATCCTTAGTACCTATAGTAGGGCCCTCTAAGCTTCAGCAAGCTTCTCAACAAGTATAGTTCTAGTATAGGTAACTGCTTTTTAGATGAAGTTGAGTTGAGAGAGAAGATGGTTATTATAGATAAGAGAATGATACCCCTTTCTCCACTACCTTACCAGTCACAATGGTTTGGTAGGTAATATTTCAAGTCTACTTTCTATAATTACTACACCCTTTACCTCAGATTGGTTTGCTATACCTATTGCAGGGCAGTAGAAGAGAGGCAATAGTGATGAGTTGCCCCTTTATTGGTATCTAATCAGTATCTTCTCTACTTTTTCACAGTTTCTGATGCCTTCAGCTATATCTGGAGTATATCTGTTTTGATGTAATGCTTTCTTTCTTTTGCCATTGCCAACAAAGTACTGTCTTAGTATATTATAAGTTATATAGGGAGTTGGCTGATCTTGAGCATTAAGTGCTCAGTGTAGATTATCTACAGATCCTTAGTACCTATGGTGGGGCCCTCTGGCTTTGGCAAGCTTCCCAGCAAGCATAGTTCTGGTATATGTGACTATTTTTCAGAGGATATCAGGATGGGAGGGGAGATGGTCATTACAGATAGAAGAAAGGATGATTATGGTGAACCAGTAGGATGCCAGACTGGGGGCAGTTGTCAGAATTGAGGTGAGTACTACTTTAATGGGGTCTTTTAATTAGTATAGAGCAGTTAAGTAGTAGGTATCACTCTCAGCTTCTTTTGGTAATTTAGCAGATTGGGTTCCAGTTGTTGGGGGGGATCAGGGGGCCCGAGGCTATCCATTTTAGATATCTTGGCTATACTTAACTAGAACTGAGAGCTAATATAGCAATATGATCAGAGCCTGCAGACTTGAGTAGTGGAATATTGGGGGTCTTCTCCTGCCTCATATATAAGTCCTTTACTCACCTTGACTGGGAGAACCAGACCCTATTTACTGTGATGTACTTTGATAAGGGTTTTTCTTTATCTATCATTTTCTTTGAGGTGGCAGAGACTATTCTATTTGACTTGAGCATGGTCTTGTATATATGTTAGAGTCTCAGGTATATACTTTTGATCATTGGCATATAGCTGGATTCCCCCTGGTAATAGAGAGAGTATAGTACACAGAATGAGATATGGGCCACCATAGGCCCTGCTGTACCTAATATAGTCAAGCTGCTGGACAATAGCTAGCCTAGGTTAATGAGAGAGCAGTGCTTGATAGGTGGTGGGGGAGGGTTTTGGTCTATATAGTCTAGGTTCCCTTCCAATAAAAATCCACAGAACTTAGAGTCCATTAAAAAAAAAAAAAAAAAAAATTATAGATAAGAGAAAGAGTAATAATGATAGACTAATAGAGTATTAGACTAGGAGTAGTCATCAGGACTAAGATGCATGCTACTTCAGTAGGGTCTTTTGATTAGTGTAAGATGGTTAGATAGTAGGTATTACTTTTGGCTACTTTTGATAATTTATGGAGTTAGGTCCTAGTCATTGAGGGTAACTGGGGGGTCCAAGGCTACCTAGATTAGATATTGTAATGTAGCGGATGCTTAACCTTGTAAGTACGTTGGATTTCTGTATCTTGAATTATTGATCTTCTTTGACTCCACGGAGTCCTCAGTATGTAGGGGTGGGTGAGTTCGAAGTGTATCTACCCATAGGCTTACTAGTTCCTTTGCTTTCTCTTTGCTTTGAACTATTTCGATCTGAGGTTTATTCACTCTAAGATACTGGGTTATTTATACAAGTTTGCTAACTATGAGATGGCTACTGAGTTACATGGCTAAGTTATGAGTCATTTAGCAAGTGTCGAGACTTTTCAACATTGTCTAAATGCTATACTATATCGGGTCATCGATTTCGCAAGTATCAAAATATTTTGATATTGTCTAAATCGGAGACTTGGCTAACTATAAGGCTATACTATACTGGGAATCGGATTCAGGTACCGCGATCAAATGTCTAATTCCCCTGAATCATATTACTAATTTGGATTAACCATCACAACTTCCTCCTGAATAGGTGATTCGTCCCTGAAATATCCTATTCATTCAAACTCCCAGGCTTCAACAGTTTGTATGGTCTTGTACTATGCAATTTGTTGCATCACGGTTTCTCAATGATGTCGCTTAACTCGCTTGAAGTCTGTAGGGGTTATTCCTCAGATATGGGCTAGTGCTGATTCGTCATCTCGAAACAGTTTATGAATTCTCTTAGCGATGGTGATCTGTGAATAAGAGAGCTAACATTCTGAGATCCAATCTTCTTTGGTCATTTCCATATTCTGATTAAGTATCTGTTCGAGCTTGAAGTACTCTTGGAACTCTGTTCTATGATAGTAGGCCTTGAAGTGTGAAATTCGGGAGAGATGGGTCTGGACAATACTTTGGATACTGTTATAACATTCTTCTATAGTCGGGGGTTCAGTAGTATGCCACTGTCTCTCAATGGCTCTTTGGGCAGCACTAGTGATCTTGAGTGCTGTTTCAGTGCTTCGGTTATTAGCCATGATACTTCTTGAGTCGGTTTCGGTAGATAGTAGTGGGGATGATTGTGCCTGAAGTTTTTCGTAGCCAAAAGGTAGTCTCTTTTATATCTTGCACCAGGTAAGGTCCTTCCCACTTGGGCTCTAGTTTTTGTGACCATGAAGCTTCTACCATATTCCGATACACTAGGACTTTGTCTCCTATCTTGATAATCTCCAAGGGCTTGTGGGTCTTTTCTGCATTGTTCTGTTGAAGTGTCTGCACCTTAATGATGTAATCTTCAGCCTTCTTCCTGATTTGGTATAGTTTCCATATCTCCATGTCCACGCGTTTCCAGACAGCATCTCCATTGGACGATAAGGTTTCTTGAGAACTTTCTTCTCTGAACAGCATTTCCCAAGGGGTGAAGTGGGTGCTTTGTGATTGAATATCCCAAAGAGCAGATAATGCTATTGGCAGATAGTGATCCCAATTTTTGTAGTTATCACAGATCTTGATGATAATATTCTTGAGTGTTTTGTTGGTCCTTTCTGCTTGTCCGTTTCCTTGGGGATGATATGCTGTGGTCCAAATATGCTGGATTCTGTATTTCTTATAGAGGATCTCAAAGAACTGGTTCATGAATTCTGTTCCTCTGTCTGTGGTGACTTGTACTGGGATCTTGAATCGGCAGATGATTTCTTTGTGAAAGAAATCAGCAATTGACTGTGCATTGGCTTCCTTGAGGGGTCCTGCCTCTATCTATTTTGTGAAGTGGTCTACAATGATAATGATATATCAGTTGCCAGTCAAGGTCAAGGGTAGAGGACCAATTACATCCATTGCAATATGGGTGAATGGTACTGGTTCTATGTGTGCCGATCCCGGGGCTTGATTTCGTTGGTCTTGTTTTTGTTTCTGACATTTGTTGCAGGTCTTGACAAATTGTCTGATATCTTCCTCCATTCCTGGCCACCACATTGTTCTTCTTGCTCTGTCGTATGTGTTTTTTCCTCCTAGATGGCCAAGTTCATGTATTGATTTCATTGCTTGCTCCTTCTTGTGATCAGGTATGGCTAGTAGTTTTCCTTTCTTCAGTATTTCTCCATCGGTTTTGAATTGTTTTCATGTCCTGCTGATAATTGTTTGTATCCATTCTTCTAGATATTGGGGCATCTTTCGCTGTCCCAGGTAGGTGATGATTCCGTAGTAGAGTTCCTTATTTATGATTGATTTGCTGGTTGGAGGTATTTCAGGGTGTCCGTGAGAGGGCATCTGCATTGGCATTGGTTCTTTCTGGGCAGTGTATGATTGTTACATCATAGGCTTGTAACTTCATGATCCATCTGTAAGTGCACAACCTCCAAGCCACCAAAATTGCATGGCATCCTCAGAACTAATTTGGAAACCACATGTGAGACTACAAAACAAGAGATCATCTGGTTACACGAAATATGCCAGCAAGCATGAGAACCCACCACCAAGATACAAGAATACTAGAAGAAGTACTACAACCATAAGACTGACTCTAAACTGCTATAACTAGTTTGGTATACTGTACTATTATAAAAGAAAACCAAAAGTATCAAACTCAAATTGAGACAAGAAGAACTCTATCTCATCTATCAAAAGGTTCACGAACTGCACTTATCAACTTAAGACCAAGATACACCGCGACTATACAAGACCTCATTACTTAGTGGAAGCAAAACACATTTGAACAACTCTGTTCGCTCTATCTGTGTCACCTCCGTTGGAGAGTGACGGACACTTCATCTGAACTCAAGAAAGCCGACATCATCGAAACCAATCTCAAGCCATCCACGTGACAGATATTACTACTAGAAATTGCCTCGGATTACAGAAAATATCATTTCCGAGAGGTTCGAATCCCCAGCCACGACATTGGGAGCCCTCGCCCTAGACGAGAATGGCCAGTCCTCACAAATGTGCCAGCAGACCAAAAAAAAAGAGAACCAAGACCTGTTATCCTTGTACAACCACCGCCACCAAGGACAGCCTTAATCTTGCAAGAGATAGAAGTGACGATACCTTGAAACTGATGATGTCAGAAGTCAGAAAACTGCTCAGACTTTGCCAGTGATGATGTCATCAATAGTGATGTCATCAAAGACTAACCAGACAGCACCTAAATCTATAAATAGCTTAGCAGTCATAGTATAGTTAGATTAGCCTTGTATGACGTAACTGTGAACTGACTCAGCAGTCAGATAATCTCTTGACATATCAGATCATACTTATACTATGTGACTGTATTCCGACTCAGCAAAGCACTTAGTGCTACATCCATATCTAGCATAGCTCAGATAGCCCCTCACTAGTATAAATACCCCCTCCCCCAGACCTCAGAATCTCAGACTTGAACAATCTGAACACAACCCCTGAGCACTTCTCCACAATATCCCTTTACACAACTACTCCTAGTATAGCAATATTATGAATAGTGAATAAACCTATTTAATAACTCACAAACCGCTCTTAAGTAAATCCACTCCCCGTTAGGTCCCACTCCTAACCCTGTCACGAAATTTCCTAATTGGGTATTGTCTGCAGCGATATGCCAATTCAACTAAGCTGGTCTTAGTTTCTTGAACTTCCTGAAATACGGAAAATCCTGAACATTCAGAACTAGTTTGAAAAAGGACTTTGGTTGAGACATCAACCTGATCTTGAAATCAATAAGCATAGAGGATGTACTCCATATGAAATTGATCTTGACCATAAGAAAATGGTCTTCCAGAATATTCAGAACTTCCAGAAAACCCTTCCAGAACTATGTAATGGTTACCCTAAAAAGTAACTCTCTTACAACTTGGTAGCAGCAGTTTACAATCCAATTCCGCTTCAAGATGCTTCCTCACCCCACTACAAACTCTTCTGTGAATTCCTACAAGTTGGTATAAAGCCCAACCTCTGACCTGGAATTTATCGTGAACCATCTGACAATCTGGAGAGAATTGAACCTGATGTACAAGGACAATTTGACCTCCACACCTGCAACAAGTGGGATAAACTTCATTCAAAG
>RBNI01005915.1:0-11954 GCA_003990745.1 Jimgerdemannia flammicorona
ACCCCCTCTCGATGAAAGACCACTTTATCAAACACTATCTCCACCTGCCCACCACTCTGTTTACAGATCCCTTCTACTAGACAGTGATATTGCCTACCCTAGAGACCCCAACCAACCCACCACCCAGTCAGCAGATCTCCCAACAACTCCTCCCACCTTAACAACTCCTATATATTCATCTGTCTCCCTTCTTCAAAAACAAAGAGCCAATGTCCAGCCAGCCCTACCCATACTGCTAAAACCCACTCTACAGTGAGCCAACCATTGTCGATACCTCCCACTAATCAAGATTACAAATCCTCCCAGCGATCTCTCTCTCCATCTGACCTCCTCTCCACATTCAGCTGGTCTCCTACTGCTATCCAAAAGTCCTCCAGAATCTCACACTCTCTCAGCCAATATTCTGGCATTTGCACAAATCCCCCAACTTGCCTTATATTATAACACTCCTCACAATCTAATTGGCCCCCATTCACCAGATGCCCAGTATGGAA
Source organism: Jimgerdemannia flammicorona (assembly GCA_003990745.1). Lineage (NCBI taxonomy): Eukaryota > Fungi > Mucoromycota > Endogonomycetes > Endogonales > Endogonaceae > Jimgerdemannia > Jimgerdemannia flammicorona. The sequence continues at coordinate 495 of RBNI01005915.1, forward strand.
ATTCAACATGACATTCCTTTACAGCATCCACCACTATACTATCCAGAATATGGAAGGAAGCTACCTCTGCACCTCAGCACTCTATGACCAAACTCCTGCCCAGTCCCACTCCTTACCAATCCTCACTGCCTGCCAACTACTTGGCCAAAGATCCTGGCCAAGTCTCCACTGACACTCCACTCCATCACCAATATCAAACTCAGTAAACAGAATACCCTCCAGAAGCAGTCTGTCCCATCACCACATAGCTGGACCCCACAGCACCTCTTCCTCATTGCCTTGCCAGTGTAGGCCTATCTGGTGTACTCCATCTACCACCCCCCACCAGAAGCCCTTATACCATAGCTGTTGGCTACCATTCAGATCCACCAGAGAGAGCAAATCTCTCAAGGACCCCTGAGGGAAGAATCTCATCTCCCACACCTTCTGCATCAGTGGCACCCAACCTCCTCCCTGCAGTTCAACAGCCCTTTTCAATCACCAAACTTACAGGCAGTGTAGCTACTTAGAGAAATCCATAAGATCTAGTCCTCCCATAACCACCAGCATTGCAAGAGTATCCCAACTGATCTGGGACCTCCTCCCTGCCCAAATCCAATCTCTAGTCAGTTTCATCAGCCTCTTCACCACCCAAGCTGGGAAGTCTAAGTGATAGACCACATACCATAGCTTGGGAAATCAGTAGACATTCAGAATTGACACCCACTCTGTCAGGGAGATGTGGCGACCCCTCCAACCTCTAAGAGCCTCCCCCCAGATGGCCACCCTCCTCTCCCACCACACTTGTGGCAAGACAGATCCATATACGGAAAGGGAGATGCCCAGATACTGTACCACCTCTCCTGTAGGGACAATTGTTCCAATGATGTCCCCTCTCACTAGCCCATTCCTCAATACCATTGTCTCACACTTATGCCAGTTGAGTTTCACCCTAGAGTGTGCCTCATACCATTCCACTATCTTCTTAAGTACCTCAACATCTGCTACTGATCCAAGTCCAACTACTATATTATTTGCAAAGACCCCCACCTTCTACACCACATCATCCATAGAGAGCCCTGTCACCTTCCATCATATCCTATCCATCAAAGGTTCCAATGAAAGGACATAAAGGATAGGAGACAGCAGGTCTTCCTGAGGAACTCCTCTTCTCGAGGGAAATGCCAAACCCTGGTGGCCATTATACATCAGTGCCACCCTACTGCCCTCTAACAGATTCAACATAAAAGCCTAAAATCATGAGAGAACACCAATTCTATCCAGCACCTTGCCCAGCCATACCCACTGAACATGGTCATAGGTCTTCTCCTGGTCCAAAAAGACCAGTCTACCATCCAGTCCACAATCCTGGGCCCCTTCAATGACTCCATGCACCCAAGTAGTCCTATCTCTGATAAGCCTGCCTCCTACAAAGCCCTGCTGCTCCTCACCCAGTACCTGTTGGGCAACTTTCTGTAGCCTTACAACAACCACCTTAGTCACCATCTTCTTGTCCATATCCAGAAGCTCAATTGGCCTCCAGTTCTTCCAGTTCTCCCACCTTCTCTTGTCTTTGTACAATAAGACCACCAGCCCCAAGTCCTGCTCTCAAACCCACTTGCTATTCAGAAGAACATGGTCACAGAGGGCAGCCATCTCTCCTAACACTCTAGGGACCTTTGCCATCTTCTTCCAGAAGTCCCAAGGTAACCCATTCTCTCCTGGTGCTGTCCCAAGCTTAGTTGTCACAAGGACTCTCTGGATCTCCTCCTCTTGGACTAGTATGATTTAGTCACCAAGTCTCTCTACTTGTGGTGGTTCCCACTCCTCCAGTGTGTCTCCAATCACCTCTTCATCTGCATCCCCTTCCTTCTCACTCCACAGATCCCTCCATCTCTCCTTCAGTACCCCCAAGATCTGTTGTATGCTATGCACCATATCCCCCTCAGCATCAAAGACCCCATCCCATTGATGTTACACCCTCCTAGCTTGGAGGAGCCTAGACAAGTACCTAGTAGGCTGCTCTCCCTTCCCAAGCTCCTGCCACTATAGTCTGGCAGCCATTCCTTTTATATGAATCTCCTCCTCCTCTCTCAATATCTGTTGCAGCTCCACTATCTCCAATTTCGCCCACTCCAACCTCTAATCCTCCACCTCTTCAGAAGAAAGCAAATCAGCCCATTCCATCTGCAATCTAATCAGCCTATTAGAAACACACCTTACTTACTTTCTTCTCTGCCTCCCAGCCTCCCTACTAGCTTCTCCCCAATAAAACCTCACAGTCTCCTTAATCTCATCCAACAGACACCTACAGATGAACCCTCATATATTCAGTTAGTGATCTTCACTTGGATGTCCTCCACTCATGGGTCCCACAACCCCTTCTCAGCCAGCAGAGAGGAGTTAAGGTGCCAATGTCTGGGTCCATCTCCACTCTCTCCAAACTGCCCCTGCCTCAATAGCTTCCAGTGATCAGACTATGGGCACCACTCTACCTCCAGAGTCCCCCAAACATCAGCACCCCAACATTCAGCCATCAGAATCCAGTCAATCCTTGTACCCAGTCCATTCACCCAGTGTATATAGACCCTTCTGTCACCCCACTGCATTCTATCCATATCTCTTAAGGAGCTAAGGTTCTCCACCTCCTCCCACTTATCTAGACCACCACTCTTCCCACCTGCACTCCTCCCTCTATCAGTCCTATCCAGCTGTGGATCCTGCACCATATTAAAGTCACCTTCCAGAACATTGATGCCTTCCTCTAAGAGAATACCCTCCTCCAACAGATCTCTAATCCACTCAATCCGCTCACCCCTAACTGCAGGGCAGTAGCAGGAGCCAACCCTCATTGATTTCCACCCAGGTTGATACCATTCTCCCCAGACCAAACAGTCACCCCAGCTCTTGATTCTGTTCAAAACTCCTCTACCCTTCTTTACCAGAATCACCACTTTGCCAATCCAAGCAGAAGCTCCTCTCCATTCTCTAGTCCACTCTATCTGATCTTTCTCATCCTCACACCCTACATCCTGCAGTAAAAAGAGATCAGCCTCCAATCTCTTAAGCTAAGTAAAAATGTTCTTATACCACCCAGAACTCATTAACCCATTCACATTTAGAGAGAAAATATTAGTTGTACTGTTTATAAGGAATAATATTATTTATCAATCTCACCCTCTATAAATCTGCATTCAACTCCTTCTGTACCAAGTCCAAGTTATGATCCACTGCCAGTTCCTTCTCTTCTGCCACCTGTGCCTCCAACCCAACCAGAAGTTCAGCTATCACCCCATCCTCTTTTTCCTTGAAGTCTTCATGATACTCCAGGCATGCCTCCTGCCAAAGTTGCAGACCATGATGCTCTGCCCAACAGTATGCCACATGCTCACTAGCAATAACTATCAGCCCAGCCTCTCTCTCCTTATCAACCTCATATCCCTCCTCCTTCAGAAGAATTGCAAGTATCTCTGCCTTCACTGCCCCCACTACCCCATCTCTATGCAGAATCCATATCCAATACTCCTCAGGCATCACATGTAAGTCCACTTCCCCCAACTCCTCAGCTGTGAAGTTATCCATCATCTTGCTCATCTACAGCAGGTTCCCCACCTCCTTCCCTCCCAGCATCTCTGGCCTTCCCATATCTAGCATTATGGTGTCTGCCTCTATACTCTCTGTCTCATCCCACCCCTCTTCTGGGACATCCTTGCCAACTGCCACCACCTGTCCACCTTTTGTCATGTCAGGAACCTCAAAGTGCACCTGCTGAGTATCTCTTATCCACTCATCCTCTGCCACCTGACCCCTTGCAGCTGGACCCCACCAGACTAGAGGGAGAGTGTCATCTATGACCTGTTCCCAGACTTCGAATATACCATCTGCAAATGGGTCCTTGTGTGGTGTCTTCTTCTCTGGCCCTCCTCCACATCTCCTTCACTCTTACTAGCCCAGATACTCATCTCTACCCCCTCAGACTTCTCAGTACCCCCACCCTTCAACTTCACCCCTCCTTCCATGCTCACCAGCAGCTTCCTCTGTCTCCTACATCCTTGAGCCCTCTCTCACTGCCTCCTATCAGTGCGAATATATTTCTCATTGACAAATGTATTGACTCTACATATAACTTCCATGCCTTTTCCTGCTACTTGACAGCTCTACTTATCTCCTCTAGAGCTTCCAACAGATCCTCCTTCTCCTTCTCACTCCCTTTCACCCTTGACATCCTATAACTGAAAGCCCCCCAAAGCATCACTGCCAGCCAGTCACTCATCTTCCCAGTAGCCTCCTTCTCTGCCAGTCAAATCCTGATATCAACATCTCTAGTCCTGATAGTGGTCCTTTCCCATATCTGGAAACCAATATCAATCACATCACTGTACTCTGCCATCACCTCCTCAACCCTCCTCCTTGTCTCAACTGCTATTATCATAGGCACTCTTTTCACCAGCAACTGAATCACCCTGGGGTCCTATTTCAGACAACATACCATAGGGACCACCACTTCCCTAACCACCAATCCAGTCTTCAGAGCCTCATCCAGTGTGCCCACCTCCTCAAAGCCCACCTCAACCCCCTCTAGACCCTTCAGGAACTTCACTGAGGCAGCTCCAGCCACCTGCTTTGAGATAATCCCCAGGACCATCCTCACTGTCACTGCTAAGCCCCAGAAGTACAAGGTATCCACAAACTCCAAAATCGACTTCTTGAGTAATGGTGCACCACCAGCCCTGTTACACCATCTGCTAGGTCCCCCTTCCACATTGGGATCCCCTGCCCCACCTTGCCATCAGCCATCACATCTCTTTTTTTTTCCTGATTCCCCATTATACTCCCATCAGCAGTCTCACCCCCAGCCACAACACCTCCAGCCCCTATGCTCACATCTCTTGCTGAAGTACCACTCTCCCTCCTGATGCTAGCCTTGTCCTTCCCCTCAGCAGCACCAGCCCTAGTTCTAGCTGGCCATCCACTCATCTTCACCTTGTCCACAAAGCTAGAGGGTCCAGGTCTTCTCTCAGTTCCACCTGATACCAGACCTCCTCCAGAGCCTTCTCCACCCTTTGACCCTCCAAAATTCTCCATTTCCAGTCCATAACCTCTCCCCACATACTGCCAGCTGAATGCTTCAGATCCACTCAACCCAGCATGCCCATCAGAATTCTTACTTGATGATATTTTTATAGTACCTTTTCTCTAAGTTGTATTGAAAACCATTGCTTGAAGTTGGTGTAACATGAATTGTATAGGAGAAAGGTGTTGCCAGGATGTAGTACTTGTGCTAATCAGTGTGTATCTGAAAGCTTACTAGTATATTCTTGAAGTTTGCTTGCCATAGCTCTATATGCTGGAATCTTTTTATCATTCAGGTATTTCTTCATAAGAGAATAAATTTCTTCAACTTTATGAAGTATTGGCTCTGAATATGTTGAGAGAGCTTTGGTGGCTTTGGCTTAGATTTTTAAAACTTTGATATATATTTCAAGGGCCTTCCACTTATTTGACTCAAGTGCATTGCTGATGTTCTTTGTTTGGGACCAGATAAACAAGACTGGCTTTTGGAGGATAGTAGTATCAATCATGGCAAATGTAGAGGACCATCTTATCAGACAAATGAGGAAGGTCATAGTAGTCAATCTCGCAGTCTTTGTAGCACTGTTTGAATTCTTCAATGATTTTAGGCCTCCTCTGGATTATATTCACACAAAGGCAAAGCTTCATAAGTGGGCTGTTGGGGTTATCCTCATCAAATTCTTCCTCTACATCAAATAAATTCTTTAAGCCATCCTGAATAACAAAGGTTGATAATATACACACCACATCTGATATAGTATATTTCTCTCTCATATTTGCTGAGGATGATTTCTGTAAGTAAGTGAAAGCCACAAGTCATATTCGAAGCATTATCAGTGACAAGTGCCAGAAAATTATCTTCAATACAATATTCTGTAATAGTCATCAAAAGAATGTTCTTTATTGCTTCACCAGTATGAGGATGCAGTATAGGGCAAACATTCAAAATAATTGACTGGAGTTTCCAATTTGAATCAATGAAATGTACTGTCACCACACAATAACTGTCCATAGATCCTGAGGTCCAGAGATCACATGTCAAAGATATAGCTCCTGCTGTTGGCATAGAGTATATTGAATACACTCTTTGTAAGATTCGAATTTCTCCATCACTAGTTTACAAGTAGTTTATCAGTAAGGAATATAATATCTTGGATTCAGATACTTTATGAAGGCTTTGAAGTCTTCATTATTGGAAGTTGAGAATGGTTGAAGATCTTTGACTATCCATGTAATGTAACTACTTGTAATAGTCTTGTGCTCTTGCTGAGTAAGAGGCAATTCAGTTTCCCCTTCCTTGGTCATCTTTTCGGGATGACATTTCTTGATGTGAGTCCACAAGGTAGATGAAGCGCTACTGGCTTGATAAATCTTCTCTTTAGGACAATAGTTGCATTGCCTTGAGCCATTGGCCAATTTCGTAAAGTGGTGATAAACGCTGCTTCAGGAGGCACTCATTTTGATATATAAGTGTTTTTTGTAAAAGATGTAAATTAGCGGCTCATGAGAGACCACAGGTCAATGAACACAGGAATGTCTTAGGCACTTAGGTCTCGGGCATATTGGTTTCGGATGTATTGGTTTCAGGCATTGAATAGCTGTCTTCGTTTCGGGTGCCATCGTCATTGCATGGCTTGTGTCAGTCATGAGTAGTAATTTCCACCTTTCGACCTGAGCTTTTAAAATTTAATAACTCCATGAATCCATATCCAATATTAATGATCTTGGTCCTGTTTGGAAGCTATGAATATTGGCTTCCAGGCATATTTTATTTCGATGAAATAGGATGTGTATTCATCGAGCCATTGCACTTTAAAAAACTCTGGTCGATCGCGGGTTGACTCTTCAAACGGCGATCGACCCGTGTTTTTTTAAAGTGCAATAGCTCTATGAAAACATATCCGATTTCATCCAAATAAAAAATGCCTGAAAGCCAATATTCATAGTTTCCAAATATGATCAAGGTCATTAAGACTGGGTGTAGTTTCATGAAGTTATTAAATTTTAAACGTTCAGATCAAATGGCAGACACCTTGCAGATTGTACTTTTTGCTGAAAGAGACTGAGTTCTTTTACTGTTTCAAGTCAAGTAGCCGATTCTGAATATATAAACTCATACAGGAAGTATTTATATGATTTATTCTTATGCAAATAAGAAATAAAGATACAAATCGTTATGAAACCGCTGACCGAATCGAACCAAACCAAAGTGGTTCTAACCAGTTTGAAACTTTTGGTTTCAAACCATTTAACAGCCCTACTTGTAGGCTAAATAGATTGTTTTTTTAAATCAAGAGAAGACCTATGATTAGGTTAGTATATCAGGCTAACAAAGATATTAGAGAAGATTAGTATCTCTTACCAATTCTAATTATTAATATTTAATCTGTTAGAGAGTAGTTAGAGAGCAATTATGTATATTAAGCATTTAGTATCTCATTCTGGTTAGAGAGGGGGGTTTCTCAGAGGGATCCATTATCTTTTATTTTTATATGCCTTATCAGTAGAGTCTTTGATCAATAAAATCTGTAACAAGTTTTCAGGGTTTCTAGTTCTAGAGGTTGTCTAAAAGGTGGGGACATTTGTTAATAATATAGTAGTGGATCTTAGTTCTGTTGATATTATTAGACTACTGTGGACTAATATGAGGAATACTATAGTATTAAATTCAACTAGTATAAGTATCTGATAATGATGCTGAGGAATAATTTAATTAGTAGAGATATTGTGGAGACTATTGTTTCTAAAGACAAGATAGTGTAATATCTGAGTATTTTCTTATCTATTATAACATGCTAGCTCAATGGAGGCAAATTACAAGATTGGGGGTTGATGTAGTTTGGCTTGAGCCCTCAGTTACTTTGTTAAATATAATAAAATATTCTTAATATTTAGTAGTATAATGGTCAAATCTGGATATAGCAGTCGATTCTAGTGAATTTTCTTATTGAGATGGTTCTGTGGATATAGTGATAATTAATGGGTATGTAATATGAGTAGCTCTCTTCTAGAGTAGTGGATAATTTCTATATAGTGTAATGATCTCCAAAAGTATGCAATTTCTGTATGAGGATTATATTCCAAAAGTATGCAATTTCTGTATAAGGATTGTATTCCAAAAGTATGCAATTTCTGCATGATAATCTTATATAGCATAATGATCTCTGTATAGTATGGCAAGATTCTTACATATATATGATAGTCTGGCAATTTAGCAGTTTCCTTATACAAATTTGACAGATAACTCAATTTGGCATGGATTCTTCTAAATCAGCAAGCATCTAGGAATAAAGAGTAGTACAGATTTTTCTGAATTGGGCTCACTGGGAATGTATAATTAACTTGGGCAGTAGATAATTCAGATAACTTGAATAGCTCAAATATTGTAGATTCTTCCTAATTCGGCAGAGTTCTGAGAAATAACTCATATGGCATAGATAACTCAAGTGATGTGGATAACTTAGATATTGTGGATTCTTAGCAAGTTATATCAAAGACTGGCTTTATTTGTACAGGTTACATCAGATAGACAAGCTCTACTGTAAAGTTATATCAGATAGACAAGCTCTACTGTAAAGTTATATCAGATAGACAAGCTCTACTGTAAAGTTATATCAGATAGACTGGCTTGTGGCAAACTTCCTCAAGGTTCTCTGAGAATAGTGAGCTTCTTGAGCAAAGTTATGTCAAGACTGACTTTGTTTATATAGAGTTATGTCAATAGACTAGCTCTACTGCGAAGTTGTATCAACAGACTGACTTTGATGATAAGATGGCAGACTTTTTGAAAACAGTGACTTTTTCTTAAGCAGTAGATTACTCAAATGGCAGCTCTTCCTTGAGCAGTAGACTTACTCAAATTCTTCAGGCTTATCTGGCAAGTGAACTAAGGCTTTGTATCAGAAAGGAGACCAGAGTTGAAAGGGAATACTGTTGCTTTAGTTTCAATTTTGGACTAAGGTTTATTCACTCTTATCTCTGGAGTATTCTATACAAGTTGGTTACTATCTAGTTACTATGTGGCTAATTATAGAAGGTTATTTATGGCAGATGTTTCTGGATCTGTACAAGTGTTCAGGTCCTGTATAAGTGTTCAGGTCCTGTACAAATACTCCTTCTGGTATATCTAGCTAATTATATAAGTTGTCATGATAAAGCAGTTCTAGCTGTCCAGATATATTTAACTGTCTTTTTATGTACCCAGACATATTTGACTGTCTTTTTATATACCCAGACATGTTTGACTATTTTTTATATACCTAGTATGATATATAGTTATAATGTTTTTGATAGAATAATTTCTACTGATTATCATATTAGCCCCTACTAAAGGATGGTCTGTCTCCAGACTATTCTTTAGTCATCATTCCAATATGCATAAGTATCCTCAGCATCAATTCCTAAACTGTCATCCTTATCAGTATCTGGGTCACTCCACTTTATGGGTTCTTATTCTTCTTCTGGGAATAGAATTTTGACATAGTTGATGATGCTCAAGTAGGTGGCTAGATTCATCTCTTGTATATCATGCAAGGAGAACTGTACCTGTACCAATGCTGTAATATTTCATTTGTAGATAGTATATAATCTGTCAGCAGTAGTAGTATAACTTCATGTCAGACCTGTGGTGTTCCTGATATAGGTCTGTTCTAGAGCTAGAAGGTTCTGCAACTGTTCACCAATTACATAGTAGATCTGTAACTAGTGAACTTGTAGGAGACATCTGGCTAAGGTGAGATTCTCTTGATGAATTTGAATTTACTGGAGAGAGTTTTCATTGACTGGGCAGAATTGGGGTAGGGGATTTAGAAGTAACGGAAATGAACTGAGGACAAGGGTCTGGAGATGCTGGTCAATTCTCTGATTCATTGTATAGAAGAAGATATATCTTGAGATAATTGATGTATACTAGTATCTACAAGGTTCATCCATCCAGACTTCTTAAATAGATGCTAGTTTCTCTGATATTATGTATAAGATAATGTCCTTCCCATTTGGGCTCCAGTTTGGTGGCAAAGTTTGTCAAAATCATACTTCTCCAAACTAGTACTTGATCTCCAATCTTAATCTTCTGATCTTTCTACTTCTGATTATAATACTTCTTTTGCCTTTCTTAGACCTTGATAAGCTAAACTTGGGCTTGATTATATAATGATTCTGCCTTCTTGAGGAGGTCTCTGAGGTTCTCATAATTAGTAGTTCTGGTTTCTTAGCAAACACCATTTCAAATGGTTTTTGTTTGATAGAGGTGACAGGGGTATTTCAGATTTCCCATAGGATCTCAGATAAGCAGAGGTCTCAGTTAGTAGAATTGACTTGAGCAAGTTCTTTCTTAATTGTTTGATTCATTTATTCTGTCATACCATTAGTCTGAGGATAGTATGATGTGGTCTGTTTGAGGAGGATCTTATGAATTCAAACATAACTTGTGATTATATTATTGATGAATTCTGTGTCTCAGTCTGAGCTAAGTTTCTCTAGAGGTCCATATCTGAGGGTGAGTTTATGGAGAAGGCTAACAATGGTAAAGGCATCAGTAGTTTCTATTGGAAAAGCTTCAGGCCATTTGGTCAGATGTTCTACAAATACTAAGATGTATTTATTCCTTCTTAGTGTAACTGGTAGGGGTCTAATTATATCTACTCTCTATCTTTGGAAGATATTGTCTAATAGTATGATCAGTTGTAGTGATGCTTGGTAGTTCTTCTTTTCTTAATACTTCTGAAAGGTGTCATAGTTTCTGAGTATATTCTGAACTTGTATTCTGAGATTGGGCCAATGTTGGTAGGTTGTTCATAGCTTTTCTTCTAGATTTGTCTGTCTCTAATGGGTCTTCTGGTGTTCTTTTTTGGATGAGATCCTCTTGTACCTTAGTGGTCAAAGGAGCTTTCTTTAGAGTGTGGTTCCTTAATATACCCTTTTTCTGATTTATTGGGGTTGGTGGAAAAGTATATCAATATTGTTGTGAGCTTTCTCTGCTTTGTGTGAGATAGTGATTTTGTAATCCTAAAGAATAAGAATCCAGCAGACCAGGATTCCAGTGGGTTTCTTGTAGTTGAATAACTATTTGAGAGTAGTATAGTCAGTTATCAGAGTGAATATTTTTCTGATGAAATAATGTTTGAACAGAGTGACAGCTCATATAACTGTAAGGCATTTCAGTTTAGTGCTACCATAATTAGTCTGCTGTTGATTGGTAGCTTGACTTGTATAAGCTATTATATGGTATTGTTAATCAGATCCTTCTTAGACTAGAACTGCTCCCAGGCCATCTTTGGAGGTATCTGTGTACAATGAATGACTTCTGTAGATTGGGCTAAATATGGATTAGTGTCATAGTTATTTGGTGCTTGAGTTCTTAGAAGGCTAGTTCTTGTAATTCTGTATATTTTTTTTTTTTTTTTTTTT
>RBNI01005916.1:0-11950 GCA_003990745.1 Jimgerdemannia flammicorona
GTCCCCCCCCCTCTACCTCTTCCTGATGAAAGACCACCTTGTCTAACACTATCGCCACCCTCTCCCCACTCTGCTCACAGATCCTCATCACCAAACCATAACGTCAGCCTCCCTGAGGACCCCAACCCACCCACCATCCAGTCAGCAGATCCTCCAAAAGCCCTTCCCATCTTAACACCTTCTACTGCAGCTCCAACTGCTGCCCCTCCTCAAATACAAAAAGCCAATGACCCACCAGTCCCACCCATATTGCTAATACCCACCCTACAGTGAGCCAACTATCACCCACCCCACCCACAAGCCAAGATCTCAAGTCCTCCCAGCAACCTCACTCTCCCACCAGCCGATACCCCACACCCATTCTATCTTCTATCTCAGCCCAAAAGTCCCCCAAAACCTCACACTCACCCAGCCAATGTTCTGGCATCTGTACATGACCCCCAGCTCTCCCAACATCATAACACTCCTCACAGTCAAATTGTCCACCATCCACCAAATGCCCCATATGGAAATTCAGCATGACATTCCTCCACAACATTCTCCACCATACCACTCAGAACTTGGGGGGAAGCCACCTCCATACCTCTGCACTCCAAGACCAGATACCAGCCCAGTCCCACTCCTCACCAATCCCTGCCACCTGCCAGCCACTAGGCCAAAGATCCTGGCCAAGCCCCTGCTGACACTCTACTCTCTCCCCAATATCGAAAGTAGCAAGTGGAGCACCCCCCAGAAGCAATCTATCACAATGCTACATATTAGGCCCCCACACTGCCTCCCCCTCATTGCCTTGCCAGCGGAGGCCAATTCAGTGTGTGCCATTAGCCACACCCCACCAAAAACCCTTAAACCTCAGCCACCGAATTCCATTCAGCCCCACCAAAGAGAGCAGATCTCCAGAGGACCCCTGAGGAGATGTTCACATCTCCTACACCTTCTGCATCAGAGGTACCCAACTTCCTCCCTGCAGTTCCACAGCTGTTTTCAACCACTAGGCATGTAAGCAGTGCAGCTTCTTAGGAAAGTCCATCAGTCCAAGCCCTCCCCTGACTACCGGCCTTGCAAGAGTATCCCAACTGACCTGGGACCTCCTCCCCACCCAGATCCAATCCCTAGCCATCTTTGTCAGCTTCTTTACTACCCATGCTGGGAAATCGAGGTGATAAGCCACATACCACAGCTTGGGAAACCAATATACATTCAGAATTGACACTCGCCCTGCTAGAGAGATATGGCGACCTCCCCATCCTCAAAGGGCCTCCCCCCATATACTCACCCTGCTCTCCAACCACTCTCATGGCAAGACAGAACCATATACAGAGAGGAAGATGTCCAAATACTGCACCACTACACTAGTAGGGATAATTGTTCCAATGACATCCCCACCCACCAGTCCATTCCCTAGCACCATCATCTCACACTTATGCCAGTTGAGTTTGACCTCTGAGTGGGCCTCATACCATTCCACAGTCTCCTGAAGTGCTGCTATATCTGCCACAGTCCCAAGTCCAACCACCATATCATCAGCAAAGGCCCCCACCTTCCACACTATAACATATATAGAGAGCCCTGCCACCTTCCAGCGAATCCTATCCATCAAAGGTTCCAGCAAAAGGTCATAAAGAATAGGGGACAGAGGGTCTCCCTGAGAAACTCCTCTTCCCAAGGAAAATACCCTCCCATGGTGACCATTACACATCAGAGCTGCTCGACTACTCTCCAATAGACTCAATATAGAGGCCCTAAACCTTGGGGGAACCCCAATTCGGTCCAATACCTTGCCCAACCACACCTGCCATACATGGTCATAGGTCTTCTCCTGGTCCAAAAAGACCAACCTTCCATCCAGGCCACAGGTCTGGGCCCCTTCAATCACATCATGAACCCACACAGTTCCATCTCTTATAAGTCTGCCCCCAACAAAGCCCCACTGCTCCTCCCCCAGCACCTGTTGGGCAACTCTCTGCAGCCTTGCAACAATCACCTTAGTCACCATCTTCCTATCCTTGTCCAGAAGTATGATCGGCCTCTAGTTCTTCCAGTCTTCTCTCCTCACCTTGTCTTTGTACAATAAGGCCATCAGCCCTAGATCCTGCTCTCCCACCCACTCACTGCTCTGAAGGACATGGTCACAGAGAGCAGCCATCTCATCCAAAACTCCAGGGACGTTTACCATCTTCTTCCAGAAGTCCCATGGCAATCCATCCTCCCCAGGCACCATCTCTAGTTTAGTTGCTGCCAGGACACTCTGGATCTCTTCCCCCTTCACTGGTAAGATCAAGTCACCCAGTCCAGCTACTTGTGGTGGCCCTCACTCTTCTAGTGTATCCACAATTGCCACTTTATCAGCACTCCCTTCTCTCTCACTCCACAAGCCCTGCCATCTCTCCTTCAACACCCCTAAGATTTGTTGCATGCTACGTATCATATCCCCATTAGCATCCAGGACCCCATCCCATTGATGTCACACTCTTCTGGCTTTGAGAAGTCTTGATAAGTATTCAGTAGGCCACTCACCCTCCTCAAGCCCCTGCCACTAGAGCCTAGCAGCCATGCCCTGCATATGAGTCTCCTCCTCTTCCCTCAATATCTGTTGTAGTTCCACAACCTCCAATTTCGCCCTCTTGATCCTCCAATCCTCCACCCTGACAACAGTAAGCAAATCCACCCAATCCATTTGTAGTCTCCTCAGCCTGTTGGAAGCACACCTTGTGTGTCTCCTCCTCTACCTCCCAGCCTCTCTACCAGCCTCTCCCCAATAAACCCTCACAGCCTCTTTCAATCTCATCCAGCAGACAGCCACAGGCAAATCCTCATGCCTCCAGGTAAACACTTTGGCCTGAATGTCCACCACTCACAATTCCCACAACCCCTTCTCAGCCAGCAGGGAGGAGTTAAGGTGCCAATGTCTGAGTCCATCTCTACTCCCCCCAAACTGCCCCTGTCCCAAAAGTCCCCAGTGATCAGACCATGGGCACCACTCTACTTCCAATGCCTTCTAAACATCCGACCCCCAGCACTCTGCTGTCAGAATCCAATCAATCCTTGTGCCCAAGCCATTTACCCAATATGTGTAAACCCTGGTATCACCCCACCTAGTTCTGCCCATATCCCCCAATGAGCTCAACATCTCCACCTCTTCCCATGCATCCAGACCTCTACTTCTACCACTGGCACTCCTCTCTCCATCAGTCCTGTCTAGATGCTGATCCTGAACCATATTAAAATCCCCACCAAGCACATTGACCCCTTCCTCCAAGAGAATACCCTCCTCCAGCAGCCCCCTAATCCATGCAGTCCTCTCACCCCTAGCCACAGGGCAGTAGCAAGAGCCCACCTTCACTGATTCCCACCCTGGCCGATGCCAATCTCCCCAGACCAAGTGATCACCCCAGCTCCTGATTCCCCCCAATTCACCTCTACCCTTCCTCACCAAAATCGCTACCTTTCCAAACCAAGCAGTAGCCCCACCCCATTCCCTAGTCCACTCTACCCAATCATCCTCATCCTCACATTGAATATCCTGCAGTAAAAAGAGATCAGCCTCCAATCCCTTGAGCCAAGTAAAAATGTTCTTGTGCTGCCCAGAGCCCCTTAACCCATTCACATTTAATGAGAAAATGTTGGTTGTACTGTTCATAAGGAATAATGATATGTCTTAGTCCCATCCTCTACAAGTCCGCAGTCCACTCCTCCTGCACCAAGTCCAAGTCATGTTCAGCAGCCAGTTCCCTCTCTCCTGCTTCCTGTGCCACCAATGCCCCCAGAAGTTCCACCATTGACCCATCTTTACACTCCTCAAATTCCTCTCGATACTCCAGACAGGCCTCCTGCCAGAGCCACAAACCATGATGCTCTGCCCAGCAGTAGGCTGCCCAGTCACTGATGACTACCCCAAGTTCTGCCCTCCTCGCCTCATCAACCTCATACCCCTCCTCCTCCTGAAAAATACCCAGAATCTCCACCTTCAGTGCCTCCACCATTCCATCACCATGCAGAATCCTTGCCCAATACTTCTCAGGCATCGCTTGCAAGTCCACTTCTCCCAAAGCTTCTGCTGTGAGATTATCCATCACCTTGCACATCCACAACAGGTTCCCCACCTCCTTCCCTCCTGGGGTCTCTGGCCACCCTGCTTTCAGCATTGTAGTGTTAGCTCCTACACTGGCAGCCTCATCCCACTCCTCCTCAGGAACATCCACTAGCTCATCCTTACCAACTGCCACCACCTGACCCCCTCGCCCCACATCAGAAACCCCAAAGTGCACCTGCCAGGCCCCCTGCATCCTTGTATCCTCCATCATCCCTCTCTTCTCAACCAGCCCCTCCTGATAAGTGGGGGGGGGGTGGCATCCAACTCCAGCTCTCACACTTCAAAGGTACCATCTGTAAAAGAGTTCTTGCCCAACACCCCCCCAGCCCCTACCACCTTTGCCTCCAACTCCTCTCCTCCTTTCCCAGCCCAGACACTGGCTTCAGCGCCTCCAGACTCCTTAGCCCCAACTGTTGTCTTCTTCACCTCTCCCATCATACTTGCCAACAGCTCCCTCTGCCTCTTGCATCCCTGGGCCCACTCCCACTGCTTCCTGTCCATATGGAAATGCTTCCGGCCCACAACCTCCAGATGCGTCGACTCCTTGTACAGCTTCCAGGCCTTCGCCCTCCTCTCCACAGCCCCACTCAACTCCTCCAGTGCCTCCAACAAGTCCTCCTCCTCCTCTTCACTCCCTTTCACCCTCGACACCTTGCAGACAAAGGCCCCCCACATCAGCACTGAGGGCCAGTCACTCACCTTCCCCGTGGCCTCCTTTCCTACCAGCCGAATCCAGACATCAATGTCTCCTGTCCTGATTGTAGTCCCCTCTCACACCTGAAAGCCAACATCTACTATGTCACCATACTCAATCATCACCTCCTCCACCCTCTTCCTCATCTCCTCTTTAGTCACTGTGGGCACTCCCTTCACCAGAAGCTGCACCACCCTGGGGTCCCATCACAAGCACCGCACCATAGGGACCACCACCTCCCCAACCATAACTCCAGTCTTCAGTGCCTCATCCAGCAGACCTGCCTCCTCAAAGCCCACCTTGACCCCCTCCAGACCCTTCAAGAACTTCACCGAAGCCACCCCAGCCACCTGCTTCGAAACAAGCCCCAGAACCATCCTTGCCATCACTACCAAGCCCCAGAAGCACAAGGTCACTGCAAACTCCGAGATCGACTTCTTGAGTAATGGGGCCACCGCCAGCCCTGTTACACCATCTGCCAGGTCCCCCTTCCACATCAGAAGCCCCTGCCCCACCTGGCCATCAGCTGTCACATCTCTTTTTTTTTCCAGATTCGCCATCACGCCACCATCAGCAGTCCCGCCACTACCCCCAGCAGTCTCTCCACTTCCCCCACCTCCCACCAGCGAAAGCCCAGCTCCCCCAGCATCCTCAGCCTTCTGCTTCTCATTCCCTCCAGCCTGATCCCTGCAGGCTCCCATCGGCCAACCCCCAGTCCTCAGCATATCTACAAAGCTCTGCCCCTGCTGCCCTCCAGCCCCCCCACCAGTGCTGCCTCCACTACCTGAGCTGCCCATTCCACTCAAGCCACTAAAAGACCCCATCCCCAGCCCATGTCTCCTCCTAACATGCTGCCAGTCGAAAGCCCCAGGTCTACCTGACCTGGTATGCACCTCGGCTTGCTTGCTGCTTGACATCTTCTTAGTATCTTTCTCCAATAAACGACTTGAAAGTTTGTTGTGAAAGTGTGTGTAATGTGAATTGTAGCAGAGAAAGATGATTCTGAGTCCATTCAGTCACTTCTCCTGTTGTCATATTCTATAGTATAGTGTCTGAATTATCTATAGTAGAAGCATTGGACTTAAGCTCTATCTCAGACAGAATATCTTTTTCTTTCAATGGCTGATAGCTCCTATTATCTCTAAATAGATAACCTGGGTTCCTTCATGATATATAACTTCTTTTGTCTTGTGGATAGCTTCAATTTTCATACATAAAGAGTTTTCAATCTATTTAACCAATCAGTCTAATCTGGAATTGGGATTTTGGATTTCATTTCTCTCTTTCTTCTATTTTTTAGCTAGCTTCCTCTCTTCAGATCTTTCTTGTCATTAGAGGAGTTCATAGAGCTTTGATCAAGAGGTCCTCCTTGTTATTCTTTTTGTCATAGTCACTCTAGGCTAATATTGAAAAATCCTTAGACTATATCTACTTACTCCACTGATCTTGTAATGTCTAGAGTATAGACATATTGAGCAATGTTTGGAGAAATCTCATTCATGAAGATCATTGGGCCTAAAATGTTTTGATTGGTAGTATTGAACTCAGTTGCATAAATTCTCTTTTAAATTCTTATAAAGAATGTTCTGAGTGATTCTTCAAGATTTATCTTCAACTCTATGATGGATTCTTGAGTCTTGTTGTAGATCTCATTTTTTGTATACTTCTCAATAAGCTAGTAGGTCATGGCTTCATACTCTGCTTCTCAGGTTACTACTATATAAATGGCTGCTCCAAGGTCTAAATGTGTATTATTTCTTACTTGGTTGAAAATTCTTCTAGCTAGGTTGGGTCTTGTAAATTGTGATTTTTCTTTCAGCAGAGAGGTTCTTCAAATCTGCTATTTCTTTGATTCTATCAAGGAATTCCCATGAGTCTTCTTCTGAATATTCTGCAAAAGTTAGCATTAGAGGGGCAATTTTATCATCACTGTCTTCAAGATCTGTTTCTGCTTCTAATTTGGATTCTAATTCTGATTCTGATTCACTTTCTTTATTATTACTGAAGTTTGGAATACTTGGGTATTCTGAAGATAGTATTATAGATCTTGGGTAAAGTATAATAGATCTAGGTATCCTTGAAGGAGTTACTCCTAGTTCCTCTAGTTCTGTGGCAGCTACTGATAGAGGTTCAATAGATAAGATTGGTGGAACTTCTATAGAAAATCAGGCTTTTGTAATTAGGTCTTCAAGTTGTTGTGTAAGCTCATCAAAGTTTCTGATAGAGCTATCTATATTATCTGGTTGATTTGATTGGTCTGGTGGTAAATCTATTAGTATTGACTGAGGATTTATACTATACTGACTTCTAGTTGGAATTTTTCTAATGCTGAATAGTTGGTAAGTCTTGAGATAATTACTTCCCTTTTTGTTCAAATACTGGTAATAACTTATTCTTCTATAGTAGTAGAGATTGATATTGTAATATATCCAGTTTGACTATATGTTCTATGTGAGCTAAAAATTTAAATTAATTTTAAAATCTTCCCAATTAAGTTTCCAAATATAATATACCAGCAAATTATAAGGTTGGAAATTGATATAGTTTAGCTTGAGCCTCTTGAAACTTTGTTAAAAAGTAATAAAATGTTTTAATATTCCTGTTATTCTTATTTATATTTAGTAGTATAACATTTGAATCTGAATACTGTAATTAATTCTGACAGATTTTCTTATTGAGACAGATTCTTAGATATAGGTAGTGATTTGTATATATAGTGTGAATAACTTCCTTATATAGGATAGTATGAGAATTTAGTAGTTTCCTTTTTAAGTAGTAGATGATTTCTATATAGAACAATGATCTCTATATAACAATTATATTTTCCAAAGTATGTGATTTTTATATAGTATAATAATCTTTATATAATTATCATATTTCTGAAAGTATACAATTTCTATAAAATAATCTTGGGGTAATATAGTAAATTTGGTTGGATTCTTTAATAAGTAGATTGGTAGATAACTTAATAACTCAGATAGTAGATAACTTGATAACTGAGATAGCAGATAACTTAGTTTAGATAACTAAATTAATTTGATAGGTAATATGAATTCTTTATAAATCAGTAAACTTTATAAATAATATCTCAGATTCTCTTCTTAATAAAGTTATATTAGAGACTGATTTTATTTACATTGGATTATATTAATAGACTGGCTCTATTGCCAAGTGAAGACCTATCTCTATTTTATCTACAATGACTTCAATCCTCTAGACTACTCTAAATACTGAGAGCTCTGTCACCTTACATCAAATTCTATCTATTAATAGTTCCAGTAACAGAGTATATAATATAGGAGACTATGGGGTCTTCTTGTAAAACCTTTCTCCCAAATAAGAATATAGCATTATAATAACTATTATATATAAGTACTACTCTGCTACTCTCCAATAGATAAATTATTGAGTCTCAGAATTATGAGTGATACTAATCCTATCTAATATTTTTCCTAATCAGATCTGCCAAACATAATCATAGACCTTCTCCTGGTTCAGGAAGATCAATCTGCTATTCAGCTCACTAGTCCTTATCATCTCAATTATGCCATACACTCAAGCAGTTCTATCTCTAATTAGATAGTCTCCAACAAAGCCCCTTTGCTTCTCATCTAATATCCATTGGGTCACTCTCTATAGACATATAACAATCATCTATATGATCAGCTTCCTATTTATATCTAGAAGTATAATTGGTTACCAATTCTTCCAATCTTCTCTTCTGTCCTTATTATTTTACAGTAGTATCATCAGACCGAGATCTTGCCCTATAACCTACTTCTCTATCAGGAGGATAAAGTTACAAAGCACTGATATCTCTCTTAATACCTCTGAGACTCTCACTATTTTTTTCCAAAAGTCCCAAGATAGACCATCCTTAACTAGAGCTATATCTACTTTTATAACTACTAAGACTTACAGAATTTCCTCCTCCAGTATCAGCAGAATCAGATTCCCAATACCATCCACCAGAAGAGGATGTCAATTGTTCAGAAAATACTCTATAGTCTCCTCATCTATACCCTCTTCCTCATCACTTCACAGATCTTCCCATCTCTCCTTCAGAGAGCCTAAGATCTGCTAAACTCTATATATCAGGATGTCCTCTACATCAAGTATACCATCTCACTATTTTCTCACCCACCTTGTCTGAAGAAGCCTTGATAGATATTTAGAAGACCATTCACTCTCCTCTAGCCTCTACTATCTCAACTAAGCTACTATTTCCTATATATGAGTTTTCTTCTCTTCTCTCAACACTCTTTTCAACTCTGCTACCTCCAACTGGATCTGTTCCAATCTCCAGTCTTCCATCACCCCCTGGCTCAACAGATTATTCTATTTTATCTATAACTATGCAAACTGATCAGAAGTTTATCATATTCTCCTTTATTACTATACTCTAGCAAACTGATCAGAAGTTCACCTTACTCTTCTTCACTACAATACTCTAGCAAACTTGCTAACCTCTCTCCAATATACCCTAGCAGCCTCCTTTAGTCTCACTCAGTAGATCCCCACTGGAGACCTGTCATAGTTCTAATAACAATCTTCTACCTAATGTCCTTTTTCCAAGTATCTCACAATTTCTTCTCAGCTAATAAGGAGGAATTTAGGTAATAATGTCCAGGTCTATCCCTATATCCTCCAAACCAACTACACTCTAGTAGTCTCTAATAATCTGATTATAGGCACCACTCTATCTTTAAATTTTTTCAAACATCTAACCCTCAGTAGTCAGCTATTAGTGTCTAATCAATTCCCATCTCAAGTCTATTCATCCAATAGGTATAGATCCTGTGATCACTCATATTATTCTGCTAGTATCTACTAAAGAGTCAAGTCTCTTTATCTTCTCTCAAATATCAAGACCTTCACTATAGGCTCCACTCTCTATTCTCTGATCAGTTCTGTCTAATAGCATATTATAGACTATATTGAAGTCACTCTCATGCAAATAAACCCCTGTCTCAGCAAGTGTATCATAATTAAAAACCCATCCATTTACTCAATATAGCCACCTCTAACTGCTGGACAATAGTAAGAGCCAATTACTACTGACTTCTACCATAGCTTATACTACTTTATCCAAATCAAGTATTCTCTCCAACCCCTGATCCAACAAAGTTTTCCTCAGCTACTCTATATCAGAATTCCTACTTTGCTCTTTCAGACTATTGTACTGCTCTATTCCCTCATTCACTTCTATCTATCTAAATTATTCTCATAGTATATATTCTGCAAAAGAAAGAGATCTGCCACTAAGCTCTTCAGCTAAGCAAAAATAGTTTGATGCCTCACAGAGCCCATAATATTATTTATATTAATGAGAAAATGTTAGTTATACTATTTATATTGAGTAATATTTAAGTAGCTCTAATTTTCTTACAGTTTTACATTCATTTTCTCCCAAGCTAAGTCTAGTTTATATTCTGCAGCAGTTTTCTCTTTCACAACTCTCTTAGCCTCTAATCTGATCAGTATCTTAGCCAATATCTCATTGTTCTTAGTCTCTATCTCCTTCTTATAATCTCAATATACTATCTGCCAAAGCTGTAGTCTATGTCACTGTTGCTACTAGAAGACAGCTCAGTTTCTAGCAGCTACTGCCAATTCTGCTTCTCTCATTATATACACCTTATAATACTCCTCCTTCTGATATACTGTCAATATGTATCTCAGCCTTCAGAGCTTCTATCATTCTATCTCTCTGTATTACTCTCTCTCAGTACTTATTACCATAACTCTCAAGCCTACCTACTTAACTCTTTAGCTCATTATTATATATATAAAGCATATATTACTAATGTTCTTTCTCCTAGTAATTATAGACCTCTCCTCTATAGTATTGAAATATCAGTACTAGTATTCACTACCTTATCTTACTTCTTCTCTGAAATATTGACCAACTCATCCTTCTCAACCCCAACTATCTACCCTCTCTTCACTATTTCTAGCATCTAAAACTAAACACTGCAAGTGCCCCTCATCTCTATATTCTCTCTAATCTTTTACACTAAAGCAGTAGTCTGCACCCTGTAATTCTTCTCCTACTCTAAGATCTCAAGTATATTATTATTATAAAGTCTCTAATTCCTTACCACTATGCTCTCTACAGTATTCTCCACTCTCCTCTCTATATCTTCATCTCATCTGTACTCTATCTAAGCCTCTCTCAGTACTAGACTTCTCTTACAAACCTGTCAGTAGATCCTACTATCTCTTCCATCTCTGAGCTCTTTCCCACTATACATTATCTACATAAATGCACTTCTCATCTACTATCTCTAAGTATATTAAATCCACATATACTCTCCATACTATGGCTTAATACTCTACTACTCTACTGAGTTCCTCTAGGGCCTCTAACAGATTCTCTCCCTCCTTCTTACTCTTCTTTGCTCTCATTATTATATAGATAAAGACTCTCTACATTATTACTAAAGATTGGTCCTGAGCTTTCTTAGTAACCTCTCTTCTAGTAAGTCTGATCTAGATATTTTTATTTCTAGTTCTGAAAGAGATCCTCTCCCAAATCTGAAATCTGATATCTATAATATTATTATACTCTATTATGATCTCCTCAACTCCTACTTGTCTCAATGGTGATCACTGTGAGCACCTCTTTTATCAAGAGCTGAACTACTCTCAGATCTTATCTAAGATAGTTTTTTATTGAAACCACTATCTCTTCAACTGATAGTCTAGTCTTCAATATCTCCTCTAAAGACCCAGTCTTCTCAAAGCCTACCTCAATCTCCTCCAATCTCTATAAAAACTTCACTAAGACCAGCTGAGCCATTTGGCTCTCAATAAGACCCAGAATTATCTTGGCTATTACTATTAGCTTTTAGAAGCATAATATAATAGTGAATTCTGAGATTAACTTCTTGAGTAATAGGGCCACCACTAAGTTTATTTTATCATTGGTTAGATTCTCTCCCCTACTATGCCCCATCTACTCAGCCATATCATCAGCAGTCAGATCTGGATTTTTTTTTCAGATTTTTCATTATACTACTATTAATAATTATACCTCTGCTCTAGCTCTACCTCCTTCAGCTCCTATATATACTCTATTATATATCAACTCTCTAGCTTACTCTAATATCACCTTCTCCTTTCCACTGGCCTCACTGGTCTGAGTATCTTTTTTTTTTTTT
>RBNI01005917.1:0-11947 GCA_003990745.1 Jimgerdemannia flammicorona
AAAAAAAAAAAAAAGGAACATTTTTACTTGGATGAAGGGATTGGAGGCTGATCTCTTCCTCTTGCAGGATGTCTGGTGTGAAGATGATTCTGATAGGATGGAATGGACAAAGGAATGGGGAGGTGCAGCGATTTGGAAGGGGAAGGTTGGGATTTTGGTTCAGAAAGGCAGAGGGGAGATACAGAAGGTGAGGAGCTGGGGGGAGAGGCTGGTCTGGGGTGAGTGGATTCAGGCAGGCTGGGAGCCAGTTACAGTTGGCTCCTGCTACTGCCCCGTGGTACAGGGTGAGAGAGTCGATTGGTTGAAAGGCCTACAGTAGAGTGGGATGCTTGCGGAGGCTGGAGTGGATATGCTTGGGGGAGATTTCAATATGGTTCGAGACACACTGCTGGATAGAACAGATGGAGGACGAGGTGCTGAGAGCAGGAGTGGAGGACTGGTGGTGTGGGAGAAAGTAGAATGACTAAGTGCACTGGTAGATGCTGGTAGGGAGTGCTGGGGGAATAGAAGGGTTTATACACATTGGGCAGGGGGTCTGGGGACAAGAATCAACTGGATTTTGACGGCAAGCTGCTGGGGCCTAGATGTTTGGAAGTCACTGGAAGTAGAATGGTGTCTATGGTTGGATCACTGGGGGCTTTTGAGACAAGGGTGCTTTGGGGGAAGTGGGGATGGGCCTGGACATTGGCACCTCAATTCCTCTTTATTAGATGACAAGACCCAGTGGGATGTGTGGGCTAAAGACATTCAGCTGAGGGTGGAGAACTGGTGGTAGAAAGGGACCTCAGTTGGGACTCAGTGGATGAGGATGAAGGCAATGGCTAAGATTTACTGGAGTGAGGCTGGCAAGGAGGCAGGGAAGCAGTGAAGGCGAAAAGTGCATTGGGCCTCTACTAGATTGATTAGGCTTCTGGAGGAGTGGGTGAGGCTGAAGATGTTAGAGGAGGGAGAAGATTGGAGGCTGATGAGGGTGAAAATAGAGGTTGGGGAACTACAACAGGTGCTGTGGGAAGAGGAAGAGGCAAGGGTACAGAGCTTGGTGGCTCAGCTTCGCTGGCAGGATCTGGAGGAAGGGGAGAGGCCTTCCAAGTTTCTTACAAGAGCCCTTAGGGTGAGGCGGGTACAGCAATGGTGGGAAGGGGTGTTGGACACAGATGGTAGACTGGTGCATGGTGTTCAGAATATTCTTGGATCGCTGAAGGAGAGATGGAGTGGATTGTGGAGTAAGGAGGAGGGTGGGGCAGATGCCGCTGCCATTGAACAAACATTGGAGGATTGGCACCCACCTCAAGTTGAGGGGCTAGGTGATCTGGGGATGCCTGTACAGGAGGAAGAGATCCACCAGGTTCTTGCTGTGACAATGCCAGGTATGGCACCTGGGGAGGATGGTCTGCCCTGGGACTTTTGGAAGAGAATGGTGGGAGTCCCAGGGGTGATGGGAGAGATGACAGCATTGTGCAACCTTATTCTACAGACAGGGAGGTGGGTTGGGGAGCAGGACCTTGGGCTGGTGATACTGCTTTATAAAAACAAAGGAAGACAGGAGGATTGGAAGAACTGGCAGCTGATAATGTTGCTTGATATGGACAGAAAGTTGGTGACTAAGGTAGTGGTGGCAAGACTACAGAAGGTGGCCCAACAAGTTGTGGGTGTTGAGCAGAGAGGATTTGTGGGTGGTCAGCTCATCAGGGATGGTACTGCCTGGGTCTATGGAGTTATTGAAGGGGCAAGGGCCTGTGGACTGGATGGGCATCTGGTCTTCTTGGACCAGGAGAAGGCATATGACCAGGTGCAAAGAGTCTGGCTGGCGAAAGTTTTGGATAGAATGGGGGTTCCGCCCCAATTCCGGTCAGCAATGGTCAGCCTACTGGAAGAGAGTAGGGCTGCACTTACATGTAATGGACATAGAGGGGTAGCATTCCCCTTGGGTAGGGGGGTGCCCCAGGGGGACCCACTGTCCCCCATCTTGTATGCTCTTTCCCTGGAACCCCTTATGGACAGAATTCGGAGGAGGATAGCAGAGCTCTCTGTCTTTGGCATTGGATGGAAAGTTGGGGCCTTTGCGGATGACATGGTGGTGGGTTTGGGTTCGATTGCTGATGTTGAAGAGCTCAAGAAGACTGTCAAGTGGTATGAGGAGAACTCTGGAGCTAAGCTGAATTGGTATAAGTATGAAACAATAGTGTTAGGCAATGGCCTGGTGGGAGGGGAAGTTATAGGAACAATTGTCCCCACTGGCAAAGCAGTGCGGTACTTAGGCATCTATCTGTCAGTCTATGGGTCAGTTCTGCCCAGGCTTTGGTGAGAGCAGAGGATTGGAATCTGGGAGGAGGCCCTGCGGAGGTGGGGGGGAAGGCAATTTTCTCTAGCAGGGCGGGTCTCAATTTTGAATATCTACTGGCTGCCAAAGTTGTGGTACCTGGCATATCATCTGGATTTCCCAGCCTGGGTGGTGAAGAGATTGATGAAGTTGGCGAAGGGATGGATTTAGGCTGGCAGGCGGAGTCAGATTGGTTGGGAGACCTTGTCCCTTCCAGTGGCAAGAGGTGGTCTTGGGCTGGTGGACTTTTCAAAATAGTTACACTGCTTGAGAGCATGGTGGCTAAGGAGGGCAGTGGAATTGAGAGGAGGTGGTTGGGTTTCTCTGCTACAGAAGATCTGGGAGAGGCAGTCATCACCAAGGGGCTCAACTGGTGATCTCATCTCCTTAGTTGGACTTCAGAACACTGCCCAACTGCATTATAAAGGATTTTGGTGGGGGATTGCAGAAGGGGTGCACCGCATTGGTATTCATTGGCAGGGGAATGAAGGAGAGGAGGACTGGGACCTGGCAATGTGGAGATGGGATTGTATTCTACTGGGTGGCACTTCTTTAATTGAGTTCAATATTGAGGATGGAATGGAATGCCAAAGGGGACCGGGCCAGGATCTGTGGCCTAGTAGTTGGCAAGGTGTTGGAATTGGCGAAGAGTAGAACTGGTATGATGTTTGGATCTGAAGTGCTGTAGTGAGAAAGTGGATACCGCCAAAGTACTGGGTAGTCTGGTGGCGCATGCTGCGAAGGAATGTTATGCTCAACTTTCGCTCGGGGCACCTTGTCATAGGGGGTTGCTTCAACTGTGATGAGTGCCATAATGTGGGGCAGGAGGGGGGTTATGTACAGATGCCTGAACATTGGCTAGGAGAGTGTGAGGTGTTGGGGGACTTTTGGTGGACAATTGGAGAACATTTGCAAGTATGGCGTAGGGGAGATGAAGTACGGGAGAGGTGGGAGGACTTGAGGGATAGATTGGTAGAGGGGATAGGGAAGGAGTGGCTTACTTTGGGTTGGGCTTTGGCTATTTGGGTGGGGCTGGCCAGTCATTGGCTATTTGTTTTTGAGGATGGGAGGAGACAGGGCTTGGGGGACTGGTTGCTGTGGTGGCATAGGCTTATGGAAGACACCTTAACAGGCTGGTGGCTTGGCTGGGGGCTGCAGGGTGGTCAGAGGCACTGCTTAGTAGAGAAAATTTGTGGGCAGAGTGGAGGGAGAGTTGGAGTAGTAGGTGAAAGGGTGATTTTTATTCATGAGGAGGTGGGGAGGGGCCCCCCTATGGGGATTGGGTAGGGGGTGGCGATGATGTATACTTACTCATAGACTGGTATTAATAAAGGATGGAGTCCAAGTGACTATAAAAAAAAAAAAAAAAAAAAAAAAAAAAAAAAAAAAAAAAAAAAAAAAAAAAAAAAAAAAAAAAAAAAAAAAAACTAAACAGTAGCAAGGATACCAGGAATCTTAGAACATTTTGTTACTTTTTGACAAAGTAACTGGGGGCTTAAGCCAAACTACATCAACTCTCAACCTTGTAATTTGCCTTCATTGGGCCAGGCATATTACAGTATACTGATTTCTATCCAACTATTACTAAGGATTTACTTTAGAGGATCATAGTATAATTTAGATTTTGCTGTGATAATAATCTAAATAACATTATCTATTAGAAGATCAGAGTCTTGATCTATATAAATCTCTATCTATTTAAAACATTAGATAATAATTCTAAAACCTCTATTTTACTATAAGAGTTTCATCAAGTCTTACTGTTTAATTATAGATATCTAAAGGCACAGCTTATCAAAAAAAATTGAAATCTTATTTTCTGACATAACACTCAATATTAAAATTCTACTGCAGTTAGTAGACTACTACAAGATGAATAAAAAGCAATGTTTGTAGGTAGTAAAAATAATTTCCAATGAAATTGCCTTATAGTATTATGACTAAATCTAAACATTTTAAGCAGATATATATATATATATAAATATGATAGTAAGATGAGAAAATATACTAACAAATTCTATAGTATTTATATATATTATTAATACTATCAGTATTCTTTTTCCTTAGATAATCTTAGCTAATTATACTGATGTCCCCAGAGATTAAGTAGCTGAAGCAATCTTCATAAAAGGTATTTATTCAGAGATAGTTATGGTAATCTGATAATTACTAGTAGTCTTGAACTTATCACAGAAGAGATTTATACTCAGTGATATTGGATAGCCAGACATTCTCAAGATTATATAATAGAGAGAGTCACTTAAGTTAACAATAAAATACTCCAGAAAATTAGTATAATTTCTACAATTAAAATACACCTCAACCAAAAGCTATAGAGTAATAGAAGTATTGTGAAATACTTGAGAAGAGTAGAGAGAAGAGAGAGGGGCATTGTTTATTGAGACCTAGCTTATGTACTTTTATATGTATTGATGATATTTATAATGATTTCATAGTCAGGCTGTTCTACTACATATTGAGTTGCTATAACAAAGATATTTCAACACTTTCACTCAATAAGATATATCTCAGAATATGTAAAATATATAAATAAAAGACTAACTAAATATGACCAACTGGGTGCTATCTAGATGACTGAAAAAGATGGAAATTACCTTCTGTATAAAAATAGGTAAAGAATGTAGTGAAAGATTAAGATCCAGAACAATGTTATTAAAGGATCACTTGTAATATAAATCTAGATCTACTCACAAATAAAGAAATATAAGCAATATTGATAGATGAATGTAAGATATGGTGAAATACTTTTAGTACTCTGAAAAACTGCCTATTATTATTATTGCTGCTACTTTCTGGCATATACTTCTCATTAGTTGATATATAATTGTCCATATGTTATACTTCTTTTATATATAAATCAAACTTAGCCTTTGGAGAGCTTTAGTTAATAAATCTGCCATCATATATGCCATTAGGGTATATTATAGATATATAGTACTATTTTCTATACATTTCTATATAAAATGATACTGTAAGTCAATATGCTTTATTCTAGTATAATGTATATTGTTTTTTGCCATTATAATTATAGATTAATTTTCTTATTGGAGTAGTATAGAGTACTGTTGATCATATCCTAACTCCTTTAGTAGTTTTTAAAGTCATATAGCTTCCTTTATTACTATAGACAACACTTGATACTTGCTTACATAGATGATATTGCCACTGAAGATTACTTATGTCTTTATTACAAAATGGCTCTGTTTTTACTGTTTTTAAAGAGTTATCTAGTTATAGAGTACTGATTATCAAGATCTCCAGCTCAGTCTATATCACATATACTAGATAGCCTTATAGCACTTCTACTTACTCTGTTCTTAATACTACTTAAATATAGTATATTGTATACTGTACCTTTGATGAATCTGAAGATATGCTTGATTACTATCCAATGTGAATTATTATAGCAAGATGCCACTTTATTAACTACTTACAATATGTTAGGCCTTGTTTCAAATATAAGATATATAAGAGATCTCATAGCTTGCTAATAGGGGATATTATTGAATTCTATAGATATATTATCACAAGACTTCTTTAACCTTACTGATGTCTCTATAGGTGGTCTGATAGATTTGTATTTACTTATACTGAATTATTCAAGTATAGTCTAAATATATATAGTTTATAATAGATATATAGTATGCTCAAACCTGTAATATATGATCAATATTCAAAGAAGATAGGATGTGTTACTCATCTATCATCTTGAATTTCTAATATAGTATTATCTTTATATCATTAATCTTATCTACTGTCCTGACTATCAACTCAAATTCTTAGATATATTATTTCTAAGAATATATATCAGGTATATATATATAGATTAGCCTTACAATACTTAAATCTATTATCTAAGAGATATTTGTTGATTTTTTGATTCCACATCTTTACTGGTTATTTGATACTATAGAGACCTTTATGTAGTTTTCATATAAGCTCCTTTGCTCATTATTGTATTGTTCATATTCTTGCAGTTGATAATATATAGCTCTGCAGAATTCACTGCCACCTTTCTCTAGTAAAATTTGGGTTACACAAACTTCTAACACTACTTTCAGCATTATTTTTTAGAGAAAAGGTAATAATAATATAGCAACTAATGAGCATTTCAAGGAGCATACTGGGCAGGGTAGCCCCAGTACATTTGACTGGTAGTATGTAGAAAGGAGTTATGACTTAGAGGGGAGTCTGTAACTCTCTCTCTCTGGTAGATGAGAAGGAGAAAGAGGAGGAAGAGGTGGGTCTAGCAGGCAGAGACTGGAGATAATGAGCTTTGCTGACAAGGTCAAGGCAGGGCACCCAGTGACTGGATTGAAGAATTGACTGTAGAAGGGCAAAGAGAGGGAGGAGGTTGTAGGGCCAGGTAGTGGAGTCTACAGTAGTAGTAGCAGTAGTGCTGGGGAGTAGGGGCTGGGGGGAGTGGGACTGCTAATAGAGAGGAGACTGCTAATCTTGAAAAAAATCCAGATGTGATGGCTGATGGTTGGGCTAGGCAGGGGGGTGGCCTGAGGCCTGAGGACCTGACTGATGGTATAATAGGTCTGGTGGCAGCACTATTACTCAAGAAATCAGTATTAGAATTTACTCTCACATTGTGTTTCTAAGACTTGGCAGTTATGGCCAAAATGGTTTTCAGGCTTCTGGTATAAGAGGTGAGAGGAGCAGCTTCTGTAAAGTTCTTGAAGAGTCTGAAAGGAGTAGAGTTGGGCTTTGAGGAGGAGAAGTTGATGTTGTGAGTATTGAAAAAAGTAGTAGTTGTAGAAGTGATAGCAATCTCTATAGCATGATACTTACATTGGGACCCCTAGGTGGTCCAACTAGTGGTGGCAAACATATCTATGATAAAGAAGGAGGTGGCCAGGGGGCTGATAATTGATGTCATCAAGGAGTATGATGATGTGGTGGATATGGAGTTTTAGGTCTGAGAGGATACAGAATTCAGAACTGGGGATGTGGATGTTAGAGTAAGGCTGGGGGGCAAGAAGAATATAGGAAAAGAAAGAGATTGGCCAGCAGTACTTAAGTGAGGGCCAGTGGAGTGCAAGGTCTCAAGGATAACATAGATGCCAGAGGAAGAGGACTTGTTGGAGATATTGGAGGACTTGGCTAGAGTAGTGGAAAAGAGACAGCTGATCTGGAAGGAGTTTGAGGCTAAGATAGTGATAGAGATTGTGAATAGAAAAAGAGGGTGACTGGATCGGGCAGTCTGGGAGAGGGCGTAAGAGAGGAGTATGAGAAGAATCTGTTAGTAAATCTGGATGAGAAGGCAGTGTGGGAGAATGCTATAGAAGGAGTTATATCAAGGGCTAGCATCTGGGTAAGAGAGAAGGGAGGGACTTTATAGTGATACTGGGGGAGGGTGGAGACCCCAGGCAGAGTGCAGTGGCTGAGAATGAGATAATGGTCAAGGAGACTCACATGCAGTATAGAGAGAGGAGATCTGACAAGTTGCAGGATGTGCTAGAGGAGATCTGAGATGAGTCAGTGAGGATGAATGCTGAGGAGAGTCTGGGG
This sequence comes from Jimgerdemannia flammicorona, assembly GCA_003990745.1. Classification (NCBI taxonomy): domain Eukaryota; kingdom Fungi; phylum Mucoromycota; class Endogonomycetes; order Endogonales; family Endogonaceae; genus Jimgerdemannia; species Jimgerdemannia flammicorona. Next base: position 7,859 of record RBNI01005917.1, read on the forward strand.
GTGGAGGGCAGGAGATGGCCCTTGGTGTTGATGAGGCCATTAGAGAGTAGAGGTGAGTGTGGAAGATACTGATGAATGTGACAGCAGATGAGTTGGGTGAGATTGACTTTCATGTAATTAATGAGAGATATTAGGGGAAGATTCTGTGAGAGGTGGTGTAGAATCTTCAAGATGAGCTAATAGCAGGCCTGCTGAAAGCAGAGAAGTATGAGGTAGATGACAACAGAGAGGCAGTACTTCTGGTGAGTATAAATGAGCATACATCATATCTGTGAGGCCCTAGGAAGGGGTTGGCAAGGTGACAGGTAGTGTGTAAGGAGCATAGGTCTAATATAAAAGTCATGGATGCTGAGGACTATAGAGAGATCTTAGAGGCACTAGATGCCCAGCAAAAAGAGGCAGATGAGCTTAAGAGAGAGCAGAACCTGGAGGTCACTAGTGATATAATGAGTATGGAATTATAGAGTGGATGTTTATTTTTCAAACATTATTCAATATAAATAGTATAATTAGAATCTTCTCTCCAAATATCAATAGTCTATAAGGTGCAGTTTAGTGCCAGAACATTTTTAGCTAATTGAAGGAATTGGATGCAGATCTGTTCTCAATGCAGAATGTAGGATATAATGCTGACTCTGATATGCTAGATTGGATGAGCAAATTTGGAGAAGTGGTTGTATAGAAGAGAAGGGTGGGCATTCTGATCAGAAAGGATAAGGGTGATATTGGAGATATTGGACATTAGGGGGGCAGAGTGATGTGGGGAGTGCAGAGGTGACCAGGCTAGAGCCCCTTGACTGTTGGATTATACTATTGCTCAGTAGAGAGGGGGGAGTACATAGAGTAGATAAGAGGACTATGAGATGTAGGCATGATAGTTGTAGAGGAGATTGACTGTCTAGGTGATAACTTTAACATAATAAGATGGGTATTTGGACAGAACTGATAGAGAGAGGGGGATGGTTGGTAGGAGTAGAGGGATGGAAGACTGGGAGGAGATTGAGAGGCTGGACATACTGATGGATACTGAGTGTCTTAGGTAGGGAGATCACAGGATCATTACTCACTGAAAGGCAGGGCTGGGTTTAAGGATTACTGGATCTTGATTACTGAGTGCTGGAGAGCAGATGTCTGGGGCTCTTTAGAGACAGTTGGGTATCCATGGTCAGGTCACTGGGACTTGCTGAGTTGTGGAAGATTCAGGGGAAGTAGAGGGGAACCTGGACATTAGTATTTGAATACTTCTTTGCTAGAGAAAACATCTTTATTGTATGCATGAGTAGTTGACATCAGCTCCAGAATTTTGAGCTAAAGAGTGCAGGGGCTGAGAATTGGGGATCACTGGTGGTATTTGAAATCAGATATCTAGTAGTTCTGGAGAGAGGCAGAGAGAGGGAGAGGTACTCAGAGGAGGAGTTGTTGGAGAAGCTACTGGAGAAGTGGGCATAATTACTGAATAATGGCAAGGAGGGAGATTGAAGAGTTTAGTGGATTAGGCTGGAAGTGGAGGAACTAAAGAGGATGATTAGAAGGAGGAGAGATTATAGATAAAGAGTATAGTGGCCCAGTTGAGGTGATAGGGCTTAGAGGAGGGGGAGAGGCCTATGAAGTTTTTGTCAAGGCTACTTTGGTGGGGAGTATTGAATGAGACAGAAGAAATGGTACTCAGAACTCCAGGGATCTTGGGCCAGCTGAGGTCTAGATAGGAGCAATTGTAGAGTGAGGAGAAGGGAGGAGAAAATGCATTAGACATTAAATAGCATCTGACAGATTAGTACCCAGACATAGCAGAGGCCTTAGGAGAACTTAGAGCAGCTATCTGAGAAGAGGAGATCTGAAGGGTATTGGTGATTACAAGTCTTGAGACTGCCCCAGGGGAGGATGGTCTATCTTGGGATTTCTGGAAGAGGATGGCAGGGGTGGAGGTGGCTTTGGAGGAGATGATATAGATGTTTGATAAGGTTATTGGCTCAGGGATCTGGATTGGGAGCAGTGCTTGGGTTGTATAGCTCTGTTGTATAAGAATAAGATGAGAAGAGAGAATTGGAAGAACTGGAGGCTGATCATACTTCTGGATATATGTAGATTGCAAGTTGGTTATAAAGATATTGATGGCTATGCTACAAGAAGTGGCTCAGAGAGTGTTGGAGGCAGAGAAGAGGGGCTTTATCAGAGGTCAGTTAATAAAAGATGAGATGGTATAGATTTATAGTATTATTGAAAGAGCCTGTACTGCTGGGGTAGATCATCAGTTAGTATTTCTGGACCAAGAGAAGGTCTATAACAGGGTCAGGAGTTTGTGACTAGAGGGACTGCTGAAGTATGTTGAGATCCCCCAAGGGTTCCAATAATCTTTGATAAGTCTGTTAGAGGGATATCAGGCAGCTATTATGATGAATGAACTCAGGAGAGAGTCTTTTCGGACAGAGGAGTGCTGCAAGGAGACCCACTGTTACCAATTTTTTATACCCTCTCTCTGGAGCCTTTGTTAGATAGGATTAGGTGAAAGGTGGGGGGGTTGAATATTCTGAGGGTGAACTGGAAGGTGGGGGCCTTTGCTAATAATATGGTAGTAGGGCTGGGCTTGGTGGAGGATGTGGCAGCCCTGAAGTGTGCAGTTAAATGATATGAGGGGTGCTCAGGTACTAATATTAACTAGTATAGATGTGAGACTCTGATATTAAGAGGTGGAATTATAGAAGAAGATGTGATTGGAACAGTTGTTTCAGCAGGACAGGTTGTCCAGTACCTGGAGATCTACTTCTTGATGTATAGCTCTCTGTTGTCTCAGGAATAGTGGGAGCAGTGGCTGTTTGAGTAGAGAAGTACTCTTCTGGATTGGGGTGGCAGATATATCTCACTGGCTGGAAAGACAATAGTATTAATTGTATACTAGTTGCCTAAGTTGTAGTATCTGAAGTATTACTTGAACTTCTCAGCATAGGTGGTAAGAGACTGTTGAAGATGGCCAGGGCTTGGGTTTGAGAAGAGCAGCAGAGTCAGATTGGATGGGAGATGATGACATTATCAGTATAGTGTGGATGGCTGAGACAGGTGGACTTTATCAAGCATCTATACTACTTGAGAGTAGGGTGGATGAAGTGAGCTTGTGAGTTGAGGGATCATGAGTGGGTGCCACTTATACAGAGAGTGGGAGAGGTATAGTTCTCTCCTCATGACATATATGGTGACTTGCTTTCTCTGGTGGCACTGAAGGAGAGTCAGAGAATATATAATAAAGGATTCTGGTGGAGAGTAGTTGATGGGGTCCAACAAATTGGCCTCTGGTGGCAGGGAGATAAGGGGGAGGAGGACTGGAGACCCCAGTTGTGGAGGTGAGACCATCTGCTATTTGGAAGTATACCAGTGGATGATTTTAGTTTAGAGGATAGTATGAAATATCTTAGAGAACATAGGAGAAATTTTTGGCCTAAGATCTGACAAGGGGTAGGGATTAACAAAGAGCAGAACTTGAATGGTATTTGGTCTTAGAGCAAGCAGGTAGTAAGGTGGATTTTCCCCAAGTACTGGATAGTATAGTGGAGATTATTGTGGTACAATGTGATATTGAACTATAGGTCAGAATATCTGATAGAAGGAGGTGTACAGAAGTGTGAGAAGTGTCTGAATGTTGGGCAGGAGAGTAGAGTGGTGCAGATATCTAAATATTGGCTGGGAAAGTGTGAGGTTATGGGAGTCATTTGGAAGGCTATTGAGGATCAGATGAGAGTACACCCTGCTGGGCATATAGTGGATGAGAGGTGGGGTAATCTCTAGAGGAGGTTGGTGGGAGGGATTGGAGATGAGTGGTTAACTATTAAGTGGGTACTGGCTATTTGGATTGGGCTTGCTGGACATGGCTATATGTGTTTGAGGATGGGCAGCAGCTGGTACTTGGAGTGAGAGTTGTAGGGTGGGAATAGTTAGTATTGGACCTATTGAATAGTTGGTGGCAGGGGTGGGGATCTGGGAGAGAGCTCTACAGGAGATAAGTAGAGAAGATATACAGACAGAGCAGGGGAGGATTGGAGTCACAGGGGGGATGGTATATATTCAGAGAGAGGAAGAGAGGGAGAGAAGAAGGGGGGG
>RBNI01005918.1:0-11945 GCA_003990745.1 Jimgerdemannia flammicorona
TTTTTTTTAATAGACTCATGTCCTGCAGATTTTTATTGGAAGGGAACCTAGACTATATAGGCCAAAACCCTCCCCCACCACCCACCAAGCACTGCTCCCCCATTAACCTAGGCTAGCTATTGTCCAGCAGCTCGACCATGTCAGGCACAGCAGGGCCTATATTGGCCTGCACCTTATTCTGCACACCATGCTCTCTCTACTACCAGGGGAAACCCAACCATATGCCAACGACCGAAAGCGCACACCTGAGAACCCAATGTATGTACAAGGCCACACTTGAGTCGAATAGAATAGCCTCTACCACCTCAAAGAGAATGACAGGTAAAGAAAAACTCTCATCAAAGTACAATACAGTGGGTAGGGCCTGGTTCTCCTAGTTGAGGTGAGTAAAGGACTTACACATGAGGTAGAAGGAAACCCCCAATACCCCACTACTCAAGCCTGTGGGCCTCGATCACATTGCCATGTCAGCTCCCAGTTCTAGTTGAGTGCAGCCAAGATGCCTGAAATGGGTAGCCTCAGGCCCCCCGACCCCCCCTGACAACTGGGGCCTCACCCCGCTATCCGCCAAAAGAAGCTGAGAGTGTCACCTACCACCTAACCATGCTGCACCAATCAAAAGGCCCCACCGAAGCAGTACCTGCCCCAGCCCTGATGACCGCCCCCAGCCTGGCACCCTACTAGTTCACCATTATCGCCCTTCCTCCTATCTGTGATGGCCATCTCCCCTCCCATCCCAACAACACCTGAAAAGCAGTCACCTATGCCAGAACTGCGCTCACCAGGAAGCTTGCCAAAGCCAGAGGGCCCCACTATAGGCACCGAGGACCTGCAGGTAACCTACACTGAGCACTTGATATCCAAGGTCGGCTGACTCCCTATGTAGCCCGAGACATACCGAGACAACTCCTTGTTGGTGACAGCAAAAGGAAGAAGGTGCTGCACCAAAACGGATATACCTCAGACACAGCTGAAGGCACCAGAATCCACGAAAAAGTAGAGGAAGCACCGATCTGATACTGATAAAGAGGCAACTCATCATCATTACCCTCCTCTCACCATGCCTCTGCAGGCACAGCAAACCAACCCAAGGTAGAGGGGGTAATAATAGGGGAAAGGAGACTCAGAAGGTCACCTATCAAACCTTGTGACTGGTAAGGTAGTGGAGAAAGGAGCTGGAGTATGTCCTCTATGCTTATTGATTTTAAGATTAGATTGATGTCTCAATCAAAGTCCTTTTTTGGACTAGTTCTAGATGTTCAGGGTTTTCTGTATTTCAGGAAGTTCAAGAAACTAAGACCAGCTTAGTTAGATTGGCGTATCACTGCAGACAATACCCAATTAGGGAATTTCGTGATGGGATTAGGAGTAGGACCTAACAGGGAGCAGATTTACTTAAGAGTAGTTTGTGGATTATTAAATAGGTTTATTCACTATTCATGATATTGCTATACTAGGAGTAGTTGTGTAAAGGAGTATTATGGGGAAGTGCTCAGGAGCTGTGTTCAGATTGTTCAGGTCTGAGATTCTGAGGTCTGGGGGAGGGGGTATTTATACTAGTGAGGGGCTATCTGGACTATGCTAAATATGGATGTAGCACTAAGTGCTTTGCTGAGTCAGAATGCAGTCACGTAGTACAAGTGTGATCTGATATGTCAAGAGATCATCTGACTGCTGAGTCAGTTCACAGTTATGTTGTATAAGGCTAATTTAACTATACTATGACTGCTAACTTATTTATGATTTTAGGCACTATCTGGATAGTCTTCAATGACATTACCATCAATTGCTTCATCTCTGATGAAGTAGTTATCTAGGAAAAGTGGTTCACAGATTACTTCTCCTTGTTTGCTGAGGTAGTAATACATTGGAACTTCAGCTCCGTCCCACAGAATAGCATCATCTGTCTCATAAGCTGGATAAGGTGTTGGTGGGTGAAGAAGTGGTGCATCGTTTTCGCTTTCATCAGATTCACTGTCTGCATATCTTCTATAAGTTACAGTACTATGAGTCATAGGGTTGTAATAAGCTGGTGGCTGTAGTTCATATTGCTCGTACTCAGATGGTGGAGTGGTTGGTTCGACTTCGAGGGTTGTCTGAAGGTACAGGTTGTGTTCTCCGATCTCTTCATTGTAGTTGAAGTAATCAGGAGTGAATGCAGGTTGATATTCGTGCTAGTGGTCATTGTCCCAATGAGTCTTGTATATGGTTACGAACTATTATAAGTTCATCGGCAAGGTTGGTGGTATGATCAGAGTTGGTAGAGATCCTTGGCTTGAGGTCATGTCAGTGTCAAAAAGATCATTGTCTTCTCCTTTATCTTTGTTGAAGTTGATTATATCATAGATGTCCTTCATGGCATATCCAACTTGGGGCATTCACAGGATGTGGTCATCGGGGTGTGGGAAGGTTCTGTCTGTGGTTTCAATATACTCGAGATACTTGTGATTGAGTTCTTATATCATGTCATCAATTTGGCCATAGGACAGGGTAGTAACCATTTTGCTGGTAGTAACTCGGAGACGGGAAATAAAGGTACTGTACTCATAGAAGAGTTCTTGGTGTTTGCGGGCAATGAGCTTCTGGTGTTGAGACATCTGGGTAATGTCTATATCATAGTGATGTTCGACCATGTCTTCTAGGAGGTGGCCGATCTGGTAGTAGCTTGAGATTTGTCCAATCCAGTGGGTCTCGTTAAGCATATTCAGGGTGTTCCATCAGGCTTCCATGAAGTAGAGGGGTGCTCAGCTATAGATATTCATGAGGGGCAGAGGGGGTGTGGCTCAGTTGATAATGGCATTCCAAATGTCAGCACAGATGTGGTTATAGATCTCGGTGGTCATGTTTGTGTATTTGGAAGTTATAGTTATTGTTTGTTTTGGTTCTTATTCGATGCATCTCAGGGCTCAGTATATATGCATCTGTTCTTGATTGGTAAGATTCTGTTTATGTGAACCTTGTGTTCCATGACTTCGTATTGACTCAGCTTTATGCACTGTGACTTCTGTTTGACTCAGCTTCATGATCTTGCAGGTGATTTCCAGATTTGTTCGGAGATCGCATGTGATTTTGGTAGCTTATTCAGAGGGTGACATGTGATTTCTATGGCTTGGAGGTTGTGTGCTTACAACTCTCTCCTTCTTAGCTTTCGACATCCTTGTCAGGGCCTTCTAATTTTGTTCTAGTGTTGTTACACCATTTGGGAGGCCAAAAGTCTGGTAAAGTCCATTTTTTCAGAAAGTGGCATGTTCATAGTACAGTTGCCTAACACGTTGGATTCATATGTTAAAGGGTTGTGTGTTCAATGCTGTGCGCCAGAAGTGATTCTGACATCATTCACTGCTGGAGAATTTCCTCTAAGGAATCTTCTTAAATATCTATGCCTCATTTCCCACCAGTGGTATGGGGAGAATAGGCTGGCTTTCAGTTTTGCTATTTTTCCAGAGGGTCAGTATTCTTTTGTTCTTGCTGAGTTCTTGATTAGGTTCATGATAATTATAATGTTCAGGAGGGTATAATATATAGTATAAACTGATAGGTGCAGGAGTGTTCAGATTTTAGTTGTTCAAGGAATCATATTCCTAAACTAAATCAGTAGCATTCTGGAGATTGGTCTTGGGTTCTCATGTTGCATCATGGATCGGATAACCTTTCTATTTAATGAGATACTCAGGGTGGTTCTTGTGGCCATGTCTGTTGAGGATTTGTTCAACTTTGTATTCTTTCTGGTCATTAATAATGACAGGTGCAGGTGGTTTTGTAGTATGGTTCGGGAATAGCTCATCATCATTGTCATTGTATTGCTTGAGACATTGGACATTGAAGACTGGGTGAATTTTAATGGTGTCTGGTAGCGCTAATTTGTAGGAGGTCGGAGAGACTTATGAAATGACTTCAAATGGTCTAATAAACTTACTGTTCAGCTTTATGCTTGAGGTTGTCAACTCGGTATCCTCAGATGTCTAGTAGAACTTTTTCTCTAATATTGAAGATTTCTTCTCAGTGATGTTGGTTAATATACTGTGACTGTTGTTCTTGAGCTTGTGATAAATTGTCAATTGCAATCTGGCTTAGATTATGTATTCAGAGTAAGAATTCTTCAACAGCTTCAACTGTAGAGGGTTCTTTAGTGGTTCAGATGAGTGTCAGAGGAGTGTTTGGGTTTTGTCCAGTATTGGCAAAGAATGGGGTCATTCTAAGAGAGGCTTGCTTGCTGTTGTTATAGGCAAACTCGACTGTGGTGAGGTATTCATGCCAATCATCTTGTCTGTAGGAAACATAGTTTCTTAGCATTTGTTCCAGAGTTCAGTTCATTCTTTTAGTTTGGTCATCAGTTTCAGGGTGAAAGACTGTAGATAGTACAAGTTTTGTTCCAAGGTATGCATAGAGGGCTTTCCAAAAATAGCTGGTAAATTTTGGATCTCAGTCACTAACAATAATCTTAGGGAGACCATGATAGCGGAAGATATTGTCAAACAAGAGTGTGGCTATGTCTGATGCTGTTGCAGTGGTGGTGGCTGGCACAAAGTGAGCTTGTTTGCTAAGATAGTCCATAAAAACAACAATTGCATCTTTCCCATTCTTGGTTCAGGGTAGCTGTACAATGAAGTCCATAGAGACTTGTTCCCAATTAGTGGATGGTACTGGGATAGGGTGGAGTAGACCAGGTTTTGCTAGTGTTGAGGACTTGTTCCATTGGCAGGCATCACAGGAAGTGATGTAGGTTTTGAGCTGATCTGCCATGTGGGGCCAATAGAAGTTTCGGGAGATAACTTCTTGCATTTATCAAATCCTAAGTATCCAGCTGTAGGGGTATCATGACATTCAAATAGAATAGTCCTTTGGAGGTCTTGGTTGTTTGGAATATACAATCTGTCCTTGTAGTAGATAGCATTGTCCTTGAGTTGGTATTGATTGTACCGGGTATGCTTGTCAGCATCATTGCTGTTCAAGATTTCTTGGAGTGCTTGAGCTTCCTTATCATCAGCACATGCTATGATAATTTGTTTCATGATGGAGTTGGTAACCAAGGTGAGAGTTTGGATAACTTCTTCAATAGGTGGTCTGGAGATTGCATCAGCAACAATGTTTTCCTTACTAGGGCAGTACTGGATTTCATAGTCAAAGTTGGTGAGGACTTTCATCCATCTGGCTTGCTTTTGAGAAAGGGTAGCCTGGGTCTTGATGTTGACTAATGACTTGTGGTCAGTCAACACAGTGAAGTGTGCTCCTTCTAGGTATAGTCGCCATTTGATCAGAGTGTCTACGATGGCTAACATTTCCTTCTCATGAGTTGCATAGTTGATTTCGGTATCATTGAACTTACGGGAGTAATAGGCCACAGGGTGTCCTTCTTGCATAAGTACTGCTCCAAGGGCTAGGTCAGAGGCATCAGTAGTAACTTCATATAGTAGGGCAGGATTTGCTGCTTGAAGTACTGGAGTGGTTATCAAGGCATCTTTCAGTACTTGGAAGGCTGTATCTTATTCGGGTCCCCAGTTTGCAAGATTGTTGAAGTCTTTCTCTTGTTTCATGGTCCAGGGCTGTTCTTCTTTCTTGTTATGCTTGGTCATTTGAGTAAGGGCAGTGGCGATTTTGGCAAAGTTGGCAATAAATCATCTATAATAGTTTGCTAATCCCAGGAATAACTGGAGATCTTTCAGCTTCTTAGGTCTGGGCCAATCCTTGATTGCGGAGATTTTGCTGGAGTCTACTTTGATTCCATTCAGTGTGACAATGTGTTCAAGGAATTGAATTTCTTTCAGGAGGAATTTGCACTTGCTGAGTTTTGCAAAGAGTCAGTTTTCTTGAAGTTTCAGTAATACTAGTTCAAGGTATTCAAGATGTTCTTCCAGGGTTTTGCTGAAGACTAGGATGTCATCAATATAGACAATAACAAATTTGTCCAAGTATGGGTGCAGAATGGTATTCATCAGTATCTGGAAGGTTGCAGATGCATTAGTTAAGCCAAAGGGCATAACCAAGAATTTGAAATGTCTATAGTGAGTTCGGAAGGCTGTCTTGTAGATGTCTTCTTCTTTCATGGCAATTTGCCAGTAACCATTTCTCAGGTCAAAAGAGCTCATGAATTGTGGATTGGTAAGCCTATCGAATATTTCATCGATTCTGGGTAGTGGGCAATAGTTCTTGATGGTCTGTTCATTGAGGTCACAGTAATCAATGCACATTCTCAAGTCTCCTCCTTTCTTGATAACAAAGAAGACTGATGCACTATAAGGTAATACACTGGGCCTGATGAATCCTTGTTCCAGGAGTTTGTCAATTTCTTTCTTGAGTGCATCGATTTCTCTCGGAGATATGTAGTAGATTGACTTGAAGGCTGGCTTGGCATCTGGAATAGTCTTGATGGTATGGTCCACTGCTCATTTGGGAGGTAGGCCCTTTGGGAGTTTCTTCAGGAATATGTCTTGGAATTTCTGGAGTAGTGGTCTGACATGGCTGTCAACTTTGGAAAAGTCTTCTTCAGAGTTCTCGGGTTCTCCTTTGGATGGACGGATGGAGATAGCAAAGAGAGGGCATTTCTTGGCTAATTTCTTGAGTTGTAGTTTGTTGATGTGGGTGATCTTTGGTCTATGGTCACTAGAGTTGAGTGTGTCCTTTTTGCCTTGCAGTTTGAAGTTGTGGCGTCCTTTCTTGATAGTCAGAGAATGGTTTACCCAATCAATCATAGGGTTCTCTTGTTTTAACCATGGAGTTCCAAAGATGATTTCATTGTCAGAGAGTGATACAATCTGGAGGGTAACATGTACTCGATAGTCACCAATTTGGAAGAGTAGATTGCAGACTTCCTTGCTAATGACATGTGAGGTTCCATCAGCTGTTGCAACTGCTTGAGTTTGTTATACTGGAGAGGTGAAGACCTTGAGTCTGTTGGCTGTTTCTTCATTGATGAAGTTGCCTGAGATACCACTTTTTTTTTTTTTTTTTTTTTTTTTTTTTTTGCCTGAGACACCACTGTCTATCATGATCTTGACAGGTGCTCGATTGACAAAAGCTTTAAGTATAAGCAGTTTGTCTGATCTAATGGTGGTGATTTTGGTTGTAGGAGCTTTCCTTCTATTGGTTCTTCTTTGAGCCAGTTCGTTGACACAAGAGAAGCAATTGTCAATTATTCGGAAAGAGTACATTCCAATACCATAGGGGCATCGGCCACTTGGTACATATCCATCTTCGATTTTTTTGTAGAATTGTTCTTCTTTGTTCATAGTAGATTGGACTGGGGCCTTGTTTGATAAACTGAATCCTTTGGATCCTCAGATAGTGAGCAGTAGTTCAGGGACTTCCTTGACTATCAGGGTTGACTCAATTTTCTCGAATAGGATCTGGGCAATACAGAAGCCTATAGGGATCTTGAAGGGTGTCCAACTGTGGTTTCGGATGAGGACAATAATTTCGCCTGTATAATCTTTGTTAATGACTCCTCCTTCTACTGAGAGTCCTTTCAATGCTAGGCTGCTGTGACAGCATATTCTTCCAACATGTCCCTCAGGAATTTGGATACTGATTCCTATATAGACTTGCTTGACTTCTTGGTTAGAGACTGTAGCTTCTTTGGCTGCATACAGGTCATATCCAGCTGCTTTTTGACTTCCTTTGGTTGGGGCTTTGGCAGTTTGTCTTAACTTGACAAAGTCTAGGGTTCTGGTGGTCAGGTTGTTGAGGTGGTGCAGAGTGGTAACAGTTGCTCATATTGCTGTTTGGGGTTTTCAGTTAGGGCAGGTGCTGGCCATGTGTCCTGTCTTTCGGCAATAGAAGCATGCTCTGCTTCTTCTAAGTTCATTCCTTTCACCTTCAGTGAGTTTCTTAAAGGTGCTCAGCTGGGTGGGTTCATGATTTCTGGGTATCCATGAAGTGGATGTTGAGGGAGCTCGGGATGCTTTGTGCTTGGGTTCTTCTTTCTTGGTCCAAGTTTTTTCCTTGTTGTTGAATTGTCTTCAGGGCAGAATTGGTCCAGCTGTTAAGATTCGCTTGACCATTGTCTTGATTCTTGCCAAGCACCATTGTTGGTGATCACAACCAACTGGGCATCCTTGTTCTCGGATTTTTCTAGTAAGCCATTCAGGCAGGGCATTGAATAAATGATCTGCTCTTGTACCATTTCGTGCTTTGTCATTGGTAATATATCCTAGGCCAACAGTGTTCAGAAGTGACTCGAGTTTCATACAGAAGGTTTCGAATTCCTCCTTGCCATATACATTGAATTTGAGATTGCGGAGTTTTACTCAGGATTCAGCGATCATGGTTTCGCTGTGATATTGAGCAATCATGAGTTGTTTAAGTCCAGGGGCTGCAGGATGGGCTCTATATCCTGGGGCATTATTTGCTATATTCTGAGCAACTACTATAGGTCGGGTGTCCCATGTAAGGGGTTTTTCAGGAAGGGTTCGCCACCATTCTTCGGCAGGTCCTCGGAAGAATATAACAACTCGGTGGACATAGGCTGTAGTGGTAGCAAAGAGTTGTTCCAGAGTTTGGTCTTAATTGTTTGTCAGAATGCGGTCAGCAACTTATTCATTGATTCATTGATTGGCTTCGAAGTTGGTGTCAACTACACTAATGAAGCTTTGGACTTCTTGTGCAGTACCATTGAAGGTAGGTAGGCTCAGATTTTTTGTAGATTGGGTCTGTTCAGCTAAGGCAGTAATGGTTGCTGCCATTATGGCTACCTGAGCTGTGAGGTCTAGAATCTGTTGGTTTGCCATATTGTTTACTGGAGGCAGTTGGACTGCTGGTAGTGGTGTTACTGGTATTACTTGAGGTACTGATACAGAGTGTGATGGGGTTCTTTGGGTCTGTGTAAGTTGCTGGAGTAATAGTTGTGGGTCTGGAGTAAGGGCTTGATAGATAACTGTCTGTTGCTGTATAGGTGTATTTTATCCTGATGGAGGTTTGTCTCCTTCAGTAGTGTATCTGAGATTGAATTCACTGAGATACTCCTCCTCCTCTTTGGTTTGGTCCCCATGTACTTGGGTTTGCTTGGTGTCAAAGTAGACAGAATCAGTTGTATATCTGATTTCAGATGGACTTAATTCAAAATCAAGTTCTGGTTTGGTATTGGTTTCAGATTCAGATAGGGCTGTAGCAGGGCCTGCTTCAGGTTCGGGATCAGGTAGTTGATGAAGGGTTTCTCTTGCTTCTTCCTTAAGAATATAGTGGGCCTTGCTGTTCTGGAATCAGTAGTATAATGCAGTCTTGGTCCTGGTACAGTGAAAGTTGGTAGAGTTGAGCTACTTGACTATGGAAGCTTGGGCTTCGTGAGGTACTAAGGCTAGAAAGACTGCTGCTGGTTATTCTAGGTCACTTGGATTTGTGGAGCTGACAAAACTCTTATTGAGAAGAGTAAAGAAGGCTTCTATAAGACCTTCTTCATCTTGACTTGCTGGGTGTAGGGCAAGGAGTTTGGTGAATAGGGTTTCGCCTATTTGCTGGTTTAATTAGAGTACTTCTTTCTTTGAATGAAGTTTGTCCCACTTGTTGCAGGTGTGGAGGTCAAATTGTCCTTATATGTCAGGTTCAATTCTCTCCAGATTGTCAGATGGTTCAGAATAAATTCCAGTTCAGAGGTTGGGCTTTATACCAACTTGTAGGAATTCGCAGAAGGGTTTGTAGCGGGGTAAGGAAGCATCTTGAAGCGGAATTAGATTATAAACTGCTGCTACCAAGTTGTAAGAGGGCTGCTTTTTTGGGTAACCATTATGTAGTTCTGGAAGGGTTTTCTGGAAGTTCTAGATATTCTGGAAGACTGTTTTCTTATGATCAAGATCAATTTCATATGGAGTATGTCCTCTATGCTTATTAATTTCAAGATTGGGTTGATATCTCAACCAAAGTCCTTTTTTGGACTAGTTCTGGATGTTCAGGGTTTTTCGTATTTCAGGAAGTTCAAGAAACTAAGACCAGCTTAGTTGGATTGGCATATTACTGCAGATAATACCCAATTAGGTAATTTAGTGATAGGATTAGGAGTGGGACCTAATAGGGAGCAGATTTACTTAAGAGTGGTTTGTGGGTTATTAAATAGGTTTATTCGCTATTCATAATATTGCTATACTAGAAGTAGTTGTGTGAAGGAGTATTGTAGAGAAGTGCTCAGGAGCTGTGTTCAGATTGTTCAGGTCTGAGATTCTGAGGTCTGGGGGAGGGGGTATTTATACTAGTGAGGGGCTATCTGGACTATGCTAAATATAGATGTAGCACTAAGTGCTTTGCTGAGTCAGAATGCAGTCACGTAGTATAAGTATGATCTAACATATCAAGAGATCGTCTAACTGCTGAGTCAGTTCACAGTTACATCATACAAGGCTAATCTAACTATACTATGACTGCCAATCTATTTATGGTTTTAGGCACTGTCTGAATAGTCTTCGATGATATTACCATCAATTGCTTCATCTCTGATGAAGTAGTTATCTAGGAAAAGTAGTTCACAGATTACTTCTCCTTGTTTGCTGAGGTAGTAATACATTGGAACTTCAGCTCCATCCCACAGGATAGCATCATCTGTCTCATAAGCTGGATAAGGTGTTGGTGGGCGAAGAAGTGGTGCATCGTTTTTGCTTTCATCAGATTCACTGTCAGCATACCTTTTATAGGTTACAGCACTATGAGTCACAGGGTTATAGTAAGCTGGTGGCTGTGATTCATATTGCTCGTACTTGAGTGGTGGAGTGGTTGGTTCGACTTCGAGGGTTGTCTGAAGGTACAGGTTGTGTTCTCCGGTCTCTTCATTGTTGTAACATTTTAGCATAGTTTATTTCTTTTCTCTGTCTTTCTTGAATATTCTATGACCTTCCGGCACTTTCCGCGTACTTAGAAATCCCCTTCTTGGTGCCGAGCATTAACTAGTACTCATTTAGTTAGTCACTGAATGTCCTGGAAACTCGTAGAACTTTATTTGTCATCATTTGTCATCTTTGCCGAGAACTTTCCTCTTGGCATTTTCCTTTGATTTCTCAGATCCTTCCGGATCCTTCTTTCAGATCTTGTATAAATATCCCCTTTGTTCTCATGAATAAAGCTTCAGAATATTTTCTCTCAGAAATCCTTCGAGAACACTTGAACTCTTAGTATCTCTTCGAGCTACTTAGAATTACCAGAACTAGTCGCTTCCTCATTTAGAAACTAGAACTGTTACACTTGGTAGCAGTGGTGAAGTTACACCGAGCCTTATCAAGACACCTCTCAAGATATCAGTCACAACACTATGGAGGACAACAGGTGGAATCCTTCATACAGTACCTACGGTCCAGGCAATGCCTCTTACAATCAGCAAGAAGAAGAGGAACAGCAAGACCCTACTCAGTCAAACAGGGCCATCGAGAGTCTTTTGCAGAATGCACTAGCTCAGATTGCCCAACTTCAAGAACGCATAGAAAGAAAGGAAAGCAAGGCCCCAGCTCATACCTCTGCACCTCTACCGACATCAATACATCCAACAGCAGTCACTATCAAGCCTCAGAAGCCTGACACCTTTGATGGTCAAAGAGGAGGACTGTCTACCGACGCCTGGCTTTTCCAATTGAAGCAATATGGAGAGCTGACCAATTTGGAAGAAGCAATACTAGTCCAATTTGCCGCCACACTCCTCTGAGGGAATGCTGCAATCTGGTGGCGAAATCATGTCCAGAATACCAGATTCTCTGGCTGAATCAAGACCTGGGGTGAATTCTCTGATGCCATTCAAGACCAATTCAAACCAGTCAATAGCATGAAGGCTGCGCGAGACCGTCTGGCAAATGTCAAGCAACTCAAGTCTGTGCAAGCATACAATGCACAATTCCTGTCTTTTTTTTTTTTTTTTTTTTTTTTTTTTTTTATACGGACTCATGTCCTGCGGATTTTTATTAGAAGGGAACCTAGACTATATAGGCCAAAACCCTCCCCCACCACCCACCAAGCACTGCCCCCCCTTTTTTCTTGGCTAG
>RBNI01005919.1:0-11945 GCA_003990745.1 Jimgerdemannia flammicorona
TTTTTATAGTCACTTGGACTCTGCCATTTATTACCCTTCTATTTATAAGTTTACAGTATACCCCGTGTGCCACTCCCCCCACCTACATGAACAAAGACCACTTTCTCACCTACAACACCCACTCTCCCCCCACTCTGCTGACAGATTTTCTCTACCAAATGATGCCTTCGACTCCCCTGTAACCCCCAACCAAGCCACCAGCCCATCAGGGTGTCTTTCATAAGGCTACGCCACCTCAGCAGCCTGACCTTGGAGCCAAGCCTCTGCCCATCCTCAAAAACATATAACCAGTGACTGGCCAGCCCCACCCAAATGGCCAATGCCCAGCCTAACATCAGCCATTCCTTCCCCACCCCCCACTCCAATCTATCTCTTAAATCCTCCCATCGCTCCTGCACTCCAGCTCTCCAACCCACTTCCCCCAAATGATCCCTAATGTTCTGCCAAAAGGTACCAAGTACCTCACACTCCCCTAGCCAATGTTCAGGCATCTGTATGTATCCCCCTTCCTGCCCTATATTATAGCACTCTTCACAGTTGAAGCAACCTCCCTCGATAAGGTGATCTGAGCAGAAATTGAGCATGATATTCCGCCTCAGTACATACCACCAGACCACCCAGTACTTTGGCAGCAGCCACCTCCTCACCTCAGTACTCCAGACCCAAATGCTACACCAGTCCCACTCCTTGCTGATTCCTACTCCTTGCCAACTGCTAGGCCACAGGTCCTGGCCTGATCTCTGCTGGTATTTGATCCCATCACCAATGTCAAACTCAATTAGGGGGATGCCCCCCAGTAATACGCAGTCCCATCACCATATCTCTGGGTCTCAAACTGCTCTCTATCTGTTTCTTTACTAGATTCTTCTTGGATCTTTCTGATGGTCTCTTGTAGGGTTGCTTATAGACATCCTTTCTGATAGTCTCAGCAGAGTAGGCATTCCATTCTTCTTCATCTGATTCTCTAATCTCCTTGTAGGTAATAGTATTGGCTTATTCCTTATTTTGAGTAATATTGCTTGACTAGGTCTTATACTTAGTTTTGCTCATATATTAATAAGTAGTGGCTTCTTCTCCACAGGTATAGCAGGTATCTTTCTTCTTATCTGAGATAGTGGTAAACTTCTAAACTAGGTGGCAGTATCTTTCTTTAATTTCTTTTATCATATCTTCTAGATGGGCAGTCATTTTGGCAAACTTCTTAGTAAGTTCCTCTATAGGATCACTGTTTCTTTATTGCTCTATAGCTTTTGGCTAAAGTGTATTCCAATTGATCACTATAATAGAGATCATGATAGTTACCTTAAGTGCTTCAATTCTAACTCCAGTAACTCTTTCCATTGTATAGTCTTATAGCTCTCTAGCTATCCAGTATTGCTGGATATAGGTGATCTTTTGTACTAAATCCAGGACTACTGGTGATAAGCAGATGGCCAGGATTATCTCTGAATAGACTTTCTTCATAAAGGTTACTTCTGCTACTTGATCTCAGATGGGGGCAGTATAGTCTATAAGAATTATCTGATATCAGATTCTGGTATAGAATGTGTTCAGATCCTTACTCATTTCTTGATATATTATATTGAGCTGATCCTTTAGGGCTTACTTGATCTTGTCTATATAGTAGGTAATTTGAAGCTAGACTTTCTATACTGCTAGCATGATATTATTATTATTTCTCACATAGGTTGTAGCTGTGAATGCTGCTCTTGCTGGGCCTCAGAGACTGAAGAGTATGAGGGCTACTTATTGTCTTACTATCAGGGTTCTTATAGCAGTATATTGCTCAAAATTATCAATAAAGATAATGATTGATTCATCTGAAGTATATCTATAGAATACTAGTGGTCTCATATCTATCTTGTCTGAATATCTTGATTTGATTTATATAGTTGTTTGAGCAGTAGTTATTTAGCTTAAAAGTGAGGGATTTATCTTAAATCACTAGTCAATAAATACTAAGTTGTAATGTAGTGGATACATAACTGTATAAATATCAGATTTCTATATCTTAAAAACTTAATCTTCTTTGACTCTGCAGAGTCATTGGGATATAGGGGTAGGTGAGTTTGAAGTACATACATATATCTGCCTGCAGACTTATTAGTTCTCTTGCTTTCTCTTTACTTTGAACTATTTCAATCCTTGGTTTATTCACTCTAGATACTGGAGATATTTATACAATTTTACTAGCTATAAGATGGCTAAGTTATGACTATATTTTTTATGAGTCATAAGTATTAATTCTTAATATCTACTAAATCTTTGAAAATTATCAAAACTTTAACATCTGCAAATACTTTAACATCTGTGAATACTTTAATATCTATTAAAGTTTTTACATTTGTGAAATATAACTACCATTTGTAAGGCTATGCTATATTTGAAAATCAGATTCAGGTACTATAATCAAATGTCTATTCTCTTAATTTATATTACTAATTCAGATTAACTATTACACTAGTTATAATTTTAAAGAAATGTTATAGTAATAATCTTACAAAACAAATTTCTATTTTAAAATATATATAATTTATATTAAATTTTCTTATTTTATAAATATTTCATATATTATATATTATATTAAATATATTTAATAATAATTATATAAAACAAACTAATTTACAAATTTATAAATATATTTTATTATATAATTTTAATAATCTATTTTATATTTTTAATAATTTATTTATATATAAATTAAGTAATTTAATATAAAATGGGAAATATAATTCTTTTAATATCTTTATA
This sequence comes from Jimgerdemannia flammicorona, assembly GCA_003990745.1. Lineage (NCBI taxonomy): Eukaryota > Fungi > Mucoromycota > Endogonomycetes > Endogonales > Endogonaceae > Jimgerdemannia > Jimgerdemannia flammicorona. The sequence continues at coordinate 2,752 of RBNI01005919.1, forward strand.
GTAATTAACTATTACTGATCTTTATGTGTACTTCAAAATTTATAAACACAAAAAGGAGAGGGTACTGACCACGTGATATTGTGACTTATTCCCCTAAACCCAGTCTATGAAATCCGATCGGATATCACCGTAATCCGATACGGGATCAATCTTACAATAATCCGATAGGAGATAGGGACCCTTTCTCTCTGTGGGAAAATAAGCTCTCATCTGTCTGGCGTGAGGAATTGCCATGTAGGGTATTAAACGGCGTGGCCGTTCATAATCAAATAAATTCCCACCAACCTGAACTTGTCAGCAACAAGATCCGCCTATTAGTTGCTACCCTGTTATTGAAGAATGTCGCGCTTTTTCGGAAATGACACCCTTACCCAAAATTACCGAGCTTCAGATGAAATTGATTGTGTTTCCGATCGTTCCCGTCTCTAAATCTTCTACGGGGAGGGTTTTTTTATCATTTGTATTTCTCTCTGGATATTTCATCTACGGCGCCCATGGCACCTTGGCCCCTCGACTCAAGGCTACCGCCACGACTTCCATTGTTCCAAAAACGCTGCTTTCTTGTCTTTACCTACATGAATGGAATGGGGTAATGGAACCAGTTAAAGAATTGCGAACTGATACAAACGCAGAAAACACGTTGCTCTGTCTGTATAGATGGAACCTAAGGCGCCTGCTTTTCCCAAAACCTTTGTCATCCCCCCTTCCGTCGGGTCGCATACTCACATAACTGAAAATTTATGCCGAGTCGTTGGTTTCATTGCTTTGTAAGACGGTTTTTTCAATTTTTATTTTTATTTTTATTTTTTTAAAAAACAAATTCGGTTATTTCTCTTTCGAGGGGTTTACTTGTGTACCCCACGCTGTTTCCCTTACAATACATATCATAAATGCTTCGAAGGAATGAATGGTCACCAAGATCTGTTAGCGTGGACCGAGACTTATCCGGTTCACCTGCCGCGGCGAGCACATTTCCAAAATGCTTATATCCTTCCCCCCCCCCAGGGCTTGGCAAATCTTAGTCTCACAACCAAAAGGCGCAAGATTTCGCATTTCAATCGGAGATCGTCATAGGTCAATGTCAAAATTAGGAAGATGGCCCATTGTTCTCTTTCGGGATCCACATGGTGACATAATGATGGACTCCACACCTCGTGTTGCAATAACTAAAGAAAACAAAAAAGCGTACTATAATACCATCGAAACTCGATAGTGGTGAAAAATAATTCAAAGCAGTGTCGGATTTTCTCCCTCAAAAGTACATCGACACGGATCCAAAGAACCTCACACCTGTCATTATGGGTGGTGGGGCGCCATACCATTCGCCGAAATTAGAGATGAAAAATTCACTTACAGCAAACAATAGCTCCACCGTCAAAATAAAATTTAATTATGAGCTACTACTCTTGAGTTTAGTAATAAACTAGTTTGCAATCAGAACATTGCCTTCCCTGATTGAAAGGCTTCAATGTGCCCTACCGATGCTCTAGGCAGTTATTGTGCCGATGGTCGTCCCACCGGTACTTTTTCTTCAAACCCGCAGCAATCGTGATTGGGAGCTACATTACAGACGCATAATGAGCATCCGTTCTCGTCCACTCGCCGCTAGGAATTCTCACGGCCTCACGGTCGTACTACTACTATGGAATTCCTGGGTCTTGATTATCAACAAACTAGATGTATGCTCAATCACCTTACTCCAGCTCAAGTAAACCACCATTGGTACACATAACTGTGGATAGGGTTACCCCGCGCAAACTAAAAATGCGTACTACACAAAACAAGTACCTTATATATATTAGACCACCTATCATAACTGATATCTCCCATTCACTTCCGATGACATCCGGCCATATTGAGTTATTTGATATATTTCTCTTTTTTAATTCCGGCTCAGTCACCACTAACGTGCACCAAGGATGAAACACCTCACGTAAATTAATTGTAATGGAATATAAAGTGGCATTAGCATAACCGTTCTAGTATTATTTCATGTCATACAAATTTATCATTTCAAAGCCAGTGTCCACGAGGTGGTGTCCTTAATACAATCGTTATGCGTATCATCCCATTTGACTATATAAGTCCATCTGAATTCCGTACAATTCGAACGCTTCTACCTCATTCAAACATGGGCAATAAACTTTCACGAAGTCGTGCTCCAAACCTTCGGTTCCGCAAACGTCATACAGACGAGGTATCCCGTCGTAGCCCTATGATGGAGGCGTATGGTGTTTTAATTGTGTGCTTCCTCCAGATAATTTGCGACCAAGTCCCAGTGAAGAAAGAAAAATGCCAGAGAAGCTTCCTTTTGGAGTTGCAATTCTCTGATTCGGAGCCAGAGAAACTGGTGGCGGTCACGGTTAACAACCCCGGCGATAATAGTAACCGAATGGAGCTGTTAAAAAGTCTCAAATCGGTAGAACGGCGCGCCTGCTACCGCCGGGACTGGTCGATATTCTGGGACTTCGTTGACGAGCGATTTTCTCAGGTGGAAGAAGAGTTCGAGAAATTCATGTTGGAGCTTGTGACAAAAGTTAACAGGGGTCCACTAAGGATCGACGACATAATCATGGAAGCGAATCCCTACGCGGGCATCGACATACGTTCGATGATCTTTCTTATTCAATTCCACGAGTCCCAATAAGACACTTGAGATGTGGGACTCATGCATAGTGATCTCACAATACAATTGCATCATGAACAATTTACATTACCCCAATATGTCTATGCCAGTATTTGTACCTTCCACTTAAGTATTCTGATATATTTCAGATATTCCAATTTCACGATCCTTGGCTTTGAGCTGGATCGTGCATAGTATATGATCGAGCCAAACTATTATGCTATGAATATCTATGTAATGAGCGTCACACTGTAAGCATCATATGTCAAATCTAAGTATAAACCAACCAGTATAGCCTTTATCAATTATATCTTTATATTTCTTACGGTGGACATTATTAATATTTGAGATAGCAGAAGAACAGTCGGGGCTTTAACAGTCTGAGTTCACGATAAACAATGACCATATCTGGTTATTTTCTCCACACTAAAATTAATTCAAGCAGGTGCGAGATTTTCTTGGTCAAAAACGCATTGACACTAAACGAGGGAGTCTCGGTGAATAATGGGACGACCGATATTTGGGAGGATCTTAAAATTGACCTACGGCAAACAATATCATTATCATTGAAAAAAAAAAAACGAATTATCTGAGTATAGGAATGAACCACCTTTAATTTGAACATTGCCTTATTTCCCTGGCCGAAATTCTTCCATATGTCCTTCATGCTCACTGTCATCATAGTATCGTTGGTAGTTCCACCTAATTTTTTTTCCGAACTCTGCGGCATATCTTGTTGGAAGGAATAGCGAAGCCACGGAAGTCTTTACTTGAGACAGTACTCTACAATAGAGATTTCATTGCTGACAGTGAATTGCTAAACTAAGCAAATTCGGCGACCCGTCGAACAGAAAATTTGAGCTTGTTGACTTGTATACGAGTTAAGTTGGCCTCATCGTTCTTATTTGTTTACTGCTGTAGAGTTTATTGCATTCTCCAGCGAAGCGACTTTCTAAAGTGGTTGTCTCGATATTGTCGCTGCCCGACGTATGACTCACAAGTTATGTGACGCCGCATCAGCCATTATTGATTTTTGTGGCTGGCGCCGGACCAAGGTGGAAACGTCAATGCACGTGATCTTTCAAGAACACGTAATATAAATAAAAATAAACAACAATATGCTATGATTATAATTTATAATAATATAAATAAAATAAAATTAATTAAATAATTAAACATTTTATTTTATTTATCTATTATATATATTGTAACATAGTGGATACATACTGGAAGAAGTGTGGTAGATTTCTATATCTTGAATACTTGATCTTCTTTGACTTCTCAGAGTTCTCAGATGCAGGGGTGGGTGAGTTCAAAGTGTATCTTGCTGCAGGCTTACTAGTTTCTTGCCTCTTTGCTTGAACTATTTCAATCTGAGATTTATTCACTCTAGATACCAGAAATATTTATATAAGTTTGTAAGCTATATAGTTGCTAAGTTAAGAATTTCTTTTCTGTGAGTTATATATTTTGTATAGTTGAGAGATATGTACATCTGTGAAATCTGTATGGCTGAGAGATCCATACATCTATGCTTTTTATATAATTATACAAATCATATAACTGAGAGATTAAGTAACTACTAAACTATATCTAGAATTAGATTTAGATACTATAATAAAATATATATCTTCTGATTATTATTTCTATTTTGGATCAATCATCACAACTTTTCCTGATTAAGTGATTTTATCTCTGAATTATCTTATGCAAACTTCTATACTTCAACCAATTATATATTCTTATACTATATAATCTGCTTAATTATATTCTTCTAATAATATCACTTTATAAACTAGAAATTTCCTAAGACTACTCTTTAGAAATAGATCAGAGCTTACTTATTCTCCTTGAATAGTTTTTAGACCTACTTTTCTATAGTAATCTGAGTGTAAGTTATCTGATACTTTGCAATCTATTCTTCTTTAATCATGTTCTTTTTATTTAGTAATTTTCTTAACTTAAAGTACTCTTAATACTCAATATGATATTAGTAGACTTCAAAGTATAAAATTTATAATAGATGAATCTGTATAATACTTTGAATACTATTAAAGGATTCCTCTATAGCTTATAGTTCAGTAGAACACTATTGTCTTTCTATGGCTTTCTGAATAGTACTTATAATTCTAAGAGCTAGAGTAGTTCTTTATTAGTTAATTATGATACTTCTTAAGTCAGTTTCAATAGATAGTGGTTGGAATAATTATACCTGTTAGTTTTTATAGCCGAAAGGTGATTCTTTTTATATTTTGTACAATATAAGATTCTTTCTACTTAGGCTTTCATTTTGATAATTATGAAGCTTTTATTATATTCTAATATACTAAAACTTTGTCTCTTATCTTGATAATCTCTAAGGACTTGTAAATCTTCTTTATATTATACTATTATAATATCTCTATCTTAATTATATATATAATCTTCAGTCTTCTTTCTTATTTGATATAATCTTTATATTTTAGCATCTATATATTTTTATACTATATCTCTATTGAATAATAGGAGTTCTTTCAAACTTTCTTCTCTAAACAGCAATTCTTAAAATATAAAATGAGTCTATATAGAACCTTAAAGAGCTAGTTTACAAATTCTGTTCTTCTGTCTGTTGTAACTTACTTTGAGATCTTGAATTAGCAGATGATATCTTTGTGAAAAAAAATAGCAATTAACTATATATTGGCTTTTTTGAGAAATTCTGCTTCTATTTAAATTATACAGAGATCTATAATAATAATAATATATTAGTTACTAGTCAATATCAAGAGTAGTAGACTAATTATATCTATTACAATATTGATAAATAGAACTAGTTCTATATCTGCTGATCTTAGTATTTTTTTTTTTTTAAGTACTAGGCCCTTTATTAACTAATCTTTAATAAATATACAGTTCTCATTCTATATCAGTAGTCTCAACCCAATCTCACTTTACTCTATCTTACTCTAACATACTTTCTCTCCTCTATTCTCAATCTCTTAAAAATAACCAGACCATTAATCTCTTCAATCTACTTACTACTCCTCTAATAAATCCCTTTTACCAAATATTAATAATAATCTCCTTAAGAGCCCCACTCTCTCCATCAGCCTAACAGAATATCTACTATCAACCACTCCAACCTCATTATCCTTTTTCCCAATCTCATCTATATCACTAATACTCACCCAATAGTAAATTATTTATTATTAATATACTCTACCAACTTCTCCTACAAGTTATCTCATCTTTCTCTCTCTCTATCATCTTGCTGCTTCACTTCTAGGTAATTCCCAACTATCTTTCAGAAGTCACTAAATATCTCACACTCACCTAGTCAATGTTTGGGTATCTGTATAATCACTCTCTTCTGTTCTATATTATAATAATTCTTATACTCAAAACCCCTCCCTCAATTAAGTATTCTGATCAAAAGTTCAATGTAATATTTCTTCTCAAGATATACTACTATATTACTTAGAACAGCCACTGCTATACCTTAGTACTCTAAGATCAGACTTCAGTCCAGTTTCACTATTTGCTAATATCTACTAACTATCAGCCTATATACTATAGATCCTATTCCACCCTTTATTAATTCTCTATATCAATACTAATATCAAGTCTACTAGTAGTGAACTGATCAATAGAAGTCTGTCTCACCTTTATATTACAGATCTCTATAATATCTCTCTCTCATTATCATATTAATATAAACCAATACTGTGAGCTCTCTCTACCACTCTTCACTAGAATTCTCTATACTATAAGTACCAACTGATTCTCAGTTCAACTATTGACAAAAAATCTCCTGAAGCATCTCTAGAAGAGAATATTATCTCTTAGATCCTCTATATCAACAATACTTTCCCTCTATATCATAACTCAATAGCTCTCTCCAGCCACTAAGCCTTAAGTTAATATATTCTCTTCAGAAAATCTATCAGACCTAAATCTTCTTTATTCATTGAAATCATCAAGATCTTCTAACTTATATATCTAGCTCTGCCTTTTAGTTAAATCTAGTCCTTAGCTATCTTATTAGATCTCTTTACTAACTAATCTATAATAAATATATAGTCCTTATACTATACTAGTAGCTCTAACCCAACCCCACTCTATTCCTTCTCTCTCCCCAACTCTCATTCTATTAAAAACTATCAAATCATTAACAACCTCAACTCACCTACCACTTCTCTCACATATTTCTTCAACTAGATATCTACAGTAATCTTCTTAAGGGCCTCACCTCCTTACCAGTCTGATAGAATATCTATAATCAACCTTTCTTCTTTTCACAAGAAATATCTGTCTTCTATCTTTAAATACATACTGTCAGTATCTAGTCATCTTCATTTATATTACTAATATCTACCTAATAATAAGTTACTCATTACTAAGATACTCTACCAACTGCTTCCTCAAGTTATTCCATCTCTCTTGCTCTCTATCATCCTGCTACCCCACCTCCAGATGATCTTCAACTATTGCTCAGAAGTTATCAAGTATCTTATACTCACTGAGCTAATGTTCAGACATCCGTATAATCTCTCTCTTCTATCTTACATTCTTATACTCAAAAATTCCTCCTTCTACCAAGTGTTCTAATTGAAAGTTCAATATGATATTTCTCCTTAAGATATATCATTATACTATCTAGAACTTTAGAGAAAGCTACTGCTATATCTCAGTACTTTAAGACCAGACTTCAGTTCAGTTTTACACCTCATTAATACCTACCAACTTTCAGTCTATTGGCCACAGATCCTGTCTAACCCCCTATTGATACTCTATACTAACATCAATGTTAAAGTTTATCTACAGTAAATCACCCAATAGAAGCCTATCTTATCTCTATATTACAGGTCTCTATTGTATCTCTTTTTTATTACCACATCAATATAAACCAATTCATTGAGTTCTCTCTACCACTCCCTATTAGAATCTCCTAAACTATAAGTATCTACTATTTCTCAGTTTAACTATTAATAATGAATTATCTAAAGAATCTCTAGGAGAGAACTTTGCTGATATATAATCTATCAAGAATAGATAGAAGATACCATCAACTTTATGAAAGCCCTAGATCCTATAGAAAAAAGATAAATCAATTATCTCTAAGACCCCTCAACTAGAGTCAGATAACTGTATCTCAACCTTAGGACTTTGGAATTCATCTCTACTGGAGCCTTAGCTCAAGAATAATGTAAACTCAATGAAGATATTGTCCAGTATATCTTACTACTTTTTAAGATCAACCTATAATTGAAGCTTATTAAGAAGATATAGAATATAACTTTCACAGTCTCAGAGATAAATTTATTAAGCCTGAAAGAACAATGGTACTCAGTATAAGACTAGCTATATAACTGCTCAAAGGAATCTATATTCAATTAACCTTAAGTTCTGAACTTTACTAGATAATAAATAACTATAGAAGGAGGAACAATAGATTCTAAATATAGAGGTGAAATCAAAATTATCCTGAACAATAGTAGTAAAGAATAGTATTAAATCTATAAGAGTCAAAAGATTACATAAGTAATCTATATAGAGGCTAAGACTCTCCAAATATAAGAAGTTCCCAAACTGACTCAAAGTATAAGACAAACTAAAGGATTTGGAAGCTCAGATAAGAAAGAAGTAAACCTCCTCCAGATGAACCATTTTAAGAAGAATATCTCTCAGCAGATATACTACTAACTAGTTAAGCTACACAAGAACCTCATTCTAGAACCAGAAGAATAGACTATCTTTAAAATCTTTGTACCTCCTGATCCTAGAAATCTCTTCTTCAAATCTAATAAGAATATCAAGAACCTAGATATAGAAGGATATTCATTTCCTGATAAGATGAACTCTGTATACTTTCAAACAATCAACCTAAGCTAGAAAGGCCTCATTCTGCTATAAGAAATCTATAGGTTATCTGGTATTCTATCTTAACTAAATATATAGAGAAGTTTATGAACTAAACCTATTAGTAAAAGACAGAAGATCCTAGAAAAAAGAAATGACCCTTCTGTGATTCAAGAGAAAGTAAAGTCTTCTATCAATATTGGAGAAGAACTTATACCTCAGCTATAGTAGCAACTAGTAGAACTTCTTTACAAATACCAACTCTCAAAAATCCATCCTAAAAAAAAATTTGACTGCCATATTCAGATTTGTCTATTATACCTAAACACTAATAAGGATATCAGAAATCATTGAACATTTTATTGCTTTTTGAGAAAGTAACTGGAGGCTCAAGCCAAACTATACAAACTCTCCAATCTTATAAATTATCTCTATTAAGCTAGTATATTATCTTATATATATATATTACTAAATAAAATTCATATATTAAATATTCTATTTATAAATAATTTGGAAATAAGTAGTTTAAGATATACTTATATAATTTATTATCATATATTACCAAAAACTAATATTTAGAGAAAAATTAATATCTTATATAATATTTAATATAATTTGAACAGTTTAGTTTATACTTTTTTATAGAATCTCATATTACATTAACTATATTTCTGAATATATAATCAAACTATTTATATATCATATAATTTTTCAAGATAGTATCTCTAAA
>RBNI01005920.1:0-11944 GCA_003990745.1 Jimgerdemannia flammicorona
TAAATAAATCTTCCATCATCCAAAACAGTTGCTTCAGCTGACTGAAGAAAAAAAGGATGCATACCACAGCAAACTCCAGCATACACTGGATCATTGCAAATGTTGAGTTTTAATATGTACAGACATCCAATATAAGCTCTTTCAGGGCTAAACTAATTGCCCTACACTATATAGTGAATTTGTCTTATTGTTGTAGAGATGATCAGACTGACACAACTAGTTTGTGCAGCTTGGAAATTATACTCAGGGCCCCTCCTCTCTCAGATGTTTTGTCTATGTACATAAGATAGTCCTGAACAGCGAGGTTCAGTACATGGGTCTGGCATCACATATGGTAGCTTTCTGCACCAAAGGCCACATTTTCCTATTTGAGGCTGGTTGCTAAAACTTGGAAAAATATTGAGTTGTTTGTGGCATTGTCTGTCATAATGGCCAAAATCTGTACTTGAAATATTTGGTTGGCAAATTATGTGAAAATAAATAACCAACAAAATCTGTTTTGTTTAAGGACCTTCCTCAAAATGCCAACCTGATGGCAAGCCCCCCTTTTTTACCTTGGTTGTGATCCCAAGCTCCCAGATATAACTAATAAAAGCATCTGTGATGTTGTCTCCAGAATAAGGGCCAGCAAGTTTGATAAAGTCAAGGGTGAGAGATTTAAGCTGTCAATTGAGGTCAATCCAATGACCAGTAATATCTAGAAACAAAATTGCATTGGGGGATATCTATGTGTTGATCGTAAATGAAATTTTGCCTGCTGAATTCTGCTTATTGAATGTAAGGTTAAATTGGTGAGCTCTTTTATATAATTCAGCTTGCAAAGGTCATAGGGCTGCCCTTATTTTATCTGAAGTGTCTGGCGGAGATTGTCGTGCTCCTTCCTATAAGTCTCCAGGACATCTTTGCGAATAGTATCAGTACTTAGCAAATATAAATCATGCTTGAGAAGGCCAAAGATGCTATGCAACTGATCACTCTTGATGGTTGTAAATGGCTGGTCTGTGCACACAATCTAGCAAATGAGCCAATTTCGAAATTCTGCTGAAGAGTATGGCTAAATATTTTTGATTAAATGACATTGTTGGTACAGAAATAGTTGGGCAATCAGATAAATGTACCCACCACAGCTTGGATGTCGATTTTATTTATCCTGTGTTCTTTTTGATTTTGTCAGAGTGCTTATCTTTTATGTGTTGATTTATGTTCGAGGTTATACCACTAAGCATTTTGAACTTCTGGCTAGTGCAGTTTATGGGGGTGGATGAAACAATATCATATGTGTGTCAAATAAGTCAATAGGTACATCTTAATTTTTTACCTGCAATAATTACAAACAACATCATCTCCTATTTTAGCACAATATTGCCAGATTTTGGAATAAGAATTACATGAAAGGTGTGGAACTATCAGGGATGTTTAACTTGAAGCATCATTGGTACTGTAAACTATTGAAAACTGATCTGTCAATATGTGTGTTTGTGTATTTGTATGTGCATGTATATGTATGTATATGTATTGTATATGTGTGTGTATATATTATATTGTAGATGCATCTGGCATATGAGTTATGTGGAGGATTTGGATTGAGGATTTGATTGAAGGATTTGGATGAGGATTCGGATTGGAGGATTTGAATTGGAGAATTCGAATTAGAGGATTTGAATTGGAGGATTTGAATTGAGTGATTCAGATTGAGTGATTCGGATTGAGTGATTCGGATTGAGTGATTCAGATTGGGGTAGTTCAGATGGATGATTCGGATAGGGCAATTCAGATAGAGTGATTTGGATTAATCTGAGTTGATTCGGATGGCTTCGGATTTGAGATACAGATTGAACCATTATGTGATGAATTGAATCCAGATTTGATTCGAATTGACTTGTTTGGAGCACTAGATATAACTATTGTACACTGCCCTGGAAGAACAAATTCCAATGCAGATGCTCTCTCATAGATACTCCAAAACACCTCCAACCAACAAATCAATTGTGAATAAGGAGCTCTACTATGGAATCATTACATATCTGAGACAGTGAAAGATGCCCCAATATCTGGAAGAATGGATACAAATGATTATTAACAGAATATGGAAACAATTCAAAACCAATGGAGAAATACTGAAGAAAGAAAAACTACTAGTTATACCAGAATACAAGAAGGAGCAAGCAATGAAATCAGTATATGAACTTGGCTATCTAGGAGGAATGAATACATATAACAAAGCAAGAAGAATAATATAGTGGCCAGGAATGGAGGAAGATATTAGACAATTTGTCAAAACCTATGACAAATACCAGAAACAGAAACAAGATCAATGAAACCAAGCCCCAGGATCAGCACACATAGAATCAGTACTATTCATCCATATAGCAATAGATGTAATTGGCCCTCTACCCTTGACCTTGACTGACAACTGGTATATCATTGTCATTGTAGACCTTTTTATGAAATGGATAGAAGCAGGATCCCTCAAGGAAGCCAATGCACAGTCAATCGCCAATTTCTTCTACAAAGAAATCATCTGCCAGTTCAAGATCCCAATGCAAGTAACTATAAATAGAGGAACAGAATTTATGAACCAGTTCTTTGAGGTTCTCTACAAGAAGTACAAGATCCAGTACATTCAGACAACAGCCTATCACTCTCAAGGAAATGGACAAGCAGAAAGGACCAACAAGACTCTCAAGAATGTTATTGCCAAGATCTGCGATAACTATGAAAACTGGGATCACTATCTGCCAATAGCATTATCTGCTCTCCAGAATATCAGATCACAAAGTACCCACTTTACTCCTCGAGAAATGCTGTTCAGAGAAGAAAGTTCTTGAGAAACTCTATTGTCCAATAGAGATGCTATATGGAAATATGTGGATGGAGAAATATGGAGACTATATCAAATCAGGAAGAAGGCTGAGGATTATATAACAAAGGCACAGGTACTACAATAGAAGAATGTGGAAAAGACCCACAAACCCCTGGAGATTATCAAGATAGGAGACAAAGTCCTGGTATATTGGAATATGATAGAAGCCTCATGGTCATGAAAACTAGAGCCCAAGTGGGAAGGACCTTACCTTGTATAAGATATAAAAAGGACCACCTTTTGGCTATGAAAACTCTCAGACACAATCATCCCCACTACCATCTACTGAAACTAACTCAAGAAGTATCATGATCAGTCAATGAAGTAATACTGCTGCTCTCAGAATTACTAGTGCTGCTCAGTGAGTCATAGAAAGACAGTGGTATTCCACCAAGCCACCAATGATAGAAGAATCTTTTGACAGCATCCAGAGTACAGTGCAAACACACCTATCACAAATCTCACATTTCAAGGCCTACCAGAACCAAACTGAGTTCCAGGAATACTTCAAGTTGGGACAGCTACTGAATTCAAAACCAAAGATGGGAAAAGAAGACTGGATCAGAGAATGTCAGCTCTCTTATACTCAGATCACAATTGCAAAAAGAGTGCATAAGTTATTCAAAGACAATGAGTTAGCCTTAGCTCATTTCCGAGGAGTAACCCCAGGAGACTTTGGATATATCAAGAGACAACATTGGAAAGACATAATAATACAAATTACACAGTATAAGGAAATACAAATCGTAGAAGCCTAGGAATTTAAGTGAATAGGATACTCCTGAGATAAATCACCTATTCAGAAGGAAGATATGATGGCTGATCCAAATTAGTAATATGAAACAGAGAAATTAGACATTTGATTATAGTATCTGAATCTGATTCCCAATATAGCTTAGCCTCATAAAAATAGCAGTCATATTCTGCAAAGTACAGAAACTTTAACGTTTACAAAGATTTAAGAGATGTTAGAATCTTCGCAATCAGTGAAATCTTAGCAGATGTTAAAAGATTCAACACTTGCGAAATGAGCCATTACTTAGCCACCTTATAGCTAGCAAAACTTATATAAATAACTCAGTATCTTAGAGTGAATAAACCTCAGATCGAAATAGTTCAAAAGTAAAGAGATAGCAAAGGAACTAGTAAGCCTGTGGACAGATACACTTCAAACTCACCCACCCCTGCATCCCAAGGACTCTGAGGAGTCAGAAAGATCAAGCATTCAAGATACAGAAATCTGATGTACTTTCAAGAGTAAGTATCCACTATGTTACAGTATCTATTCTAGGTCTTATTCTACTTGGTAGGCTTTTATTTGATATATCTGATAGGTGTAATATTTTTGTATAATATAGTATATATATTAGAGGAGTATCTTTATTATTATCTACTTTTACTAGCAGGACTCATAACCTTTTATTATAGAATACTTAGGAAAGAGTGGAGAGAAGAAGTCATAATTATTTATTAATAGCTTATATACTTTTCTATATATTGATAACATTTATATAATGATATAGTCAGGCTATACTACTATATATCAAGTTGTTATAACTAAGATATTTCAATATATAGCTTTCTTATTATAGAGATATTCTTCTATTCTTATATCAATAATAGTTTCAAAAATACTATCTTTAATTTAGCAGATATATATAGTATAGATAAAGGTCTTATAATTATCTTCACTCTTTTTACTAGAGTCTTGAGTATTATTAACTTCTACTATAATCTCTAATAGTTTTAGCTAGTCTCAGTTTAAAGATAGGAATTTCTATCAACTATCTAAAAGTTGTATTAATTTTTTATTAACTGAGATTTATAAAAATATTATATTTGAAGATCTTATTATTATTTTTTTTTACTAATAAGAGTAGTATTTTAAATAATATCTTCAACTACTTATTTAAGCTTCATATCTTAATCTATTTCCTCAGATATAGTTTTGCTTTCTATAATTATCTCTGGTTGTTCTTTTATAGATCTTTTAATAAAATTCTTCTTGGGCCTTTCTGATAGTCTCTATAGAACTACTTATAGATATTTTTTTTTAGATATCTGGGTAAAGTAGACTTTCTATTCTTATTCTTTATCTAATTGTTCAATCTTTTTGAAGGTGATAATATTAGTCTATTTATAGTTTTAATAGTGTTATTAGCTAAGTCTTATATTTAGTTTTACTTATATATTTATAAAAGTAATAATCCTCTTCTCTATAGATATAATAGATATCTCTTTTTTTATTCAAGATAGTAATACTTCTAAACTAGATAGTGATTTTTTTTTTAGATTTTTTTTTTTATTATATCTCCTAAATATATAGTTATTTCAATAAACTTCTTAATAAGTTCTTCCATAAGATTACTATTTCTTTATTATTCTATAACTTTAGACTAAAGTATATTTCAATTATTTAGAGTTATAGAGATTATATTAATTATATATATATCTTAAGTATTTTGATTCTAACTTCTGTAACTCTTTCTTTTATATAGAGCATACTATAACAAAACCAGACAAAGTGAACATTTGACATCATTCAGACATCAGGCTTAGGATTTTATTTTTGCTAGTCTTTTAATTATTTAATATCCATCATATATAATAATTACAGTAAGCAAGCTGAAATACATATAACTTATAATTTTTTGCTAAAACTTACTATAAATAAAGTAATTATGAATAGAAAAGAATATTTTAATTATTATCAGAAAAAAGAAGAAAGTGGATTTTTAGTTCAAATATCTGATATTGAAGAAAGAGTTAACAAGTTCTATTGTTGAGATTGTGTATAAAATATGGTCCAATAAGAACTAGATAATTGTACAGATTGAGAAAAGAATAAATAAAAGATCTTTAGAGAAGCTTTAGAAAAATTTAAAACAAAGAGGAAAGTGATTAGTCTTAGAGAGTAAAGTAGTTAAATGAGAATAGTCAATAAAAATGAGATAGAATTGTTACCACTTGTTTTCAATGTAAAATCTATCTTCATTGAGATATTAGTATTTATGAAGATAGCAAACACTATATTTGTTCTTGGTGTACAAATTGTTCAAACAAAATTGAAAAAAGCAAGTAATCCACATACATATTTTACCTTTAATTTAAACAATACACCTAGCTATACTTGTCTCAAATCTGATGATACAGAAGCTTGTCTTGGTTGTGACAGTGTGGTCCTTCACAAAAAGGGTTTGTATGAAAGTTATATAACAGACTTAAGAGGAATTTTTTTTACTTTTGCTAATATTCATCTCAATGCAAAAGCTCATTATATAATATCAAGTAAAAAGCATATTAAAGATATATGTTTCATAACCATTGATAAATGAAATAAAATATTACCAGTTCTTAAAGATATCATAAAAAAGATAGATAAAGTTTACTATTTTGCAGGGTTCTGATTTTCTATACTAACAGGGAATCTTGCTGGTCAAAATTTCTCTCATTTTTTTTACTTATATAGTTCCAAAATATATAGAAAGTTATGAAAATGAGTATTGAGCAAAAGAGTATAAACCAGCTATTCTTAAACAAATAGAACTAACTAAAAATATTCTTCAACTTACAGAAAGTAATATTATTGCAGAAAGAAGTAAAGTAATTATAAAATTACATAATGAAATAGCTTTTGAATATACTACTATTGAACCAAAGTAATGTATTTCGAATGACAAATTTTTATCACTAAAACCCTCAATTTGAAAAGAATTTAGTAAAGTATTATAGCAACTTATGCAGAAAATGGAAGAAGGAATTATTTGCCATAATTTTTACATTTCCTTGTAAGTAGAAAAAGAAAATAAGTTAATGAATAAAAAGAAAAAATGAAAGAATTGGAGAGAAAGTTTTTCTAAAATAGATAAACTAAAAAAAGAGTAAAAAGAGGATAATATTACTCTTATATTATTTCCTAAATTTACTTTGCAAAAATGATAAGGCAAAAACCATGGAAAAGAAAGACTGCTCAATAAAGCTGGTAAATTTATCAATACTATAGAAAATGAAAGAATTGCAGAAAAACTCTATAATCCTAAAGCTTACTATTTAAAATGAAAAGAAGATAAAAATTATCTTAAATATAAGGAAGAAGCTCTGGAAGAATAAAGAAAAAAGAACTGAGGTAAGGAGAAAATAATTTCTCAATTAAGAAGTGAGATTGTATGAAAAAAATGAGAAATCAAAAATATTAGTAGAACTTATCTTCATGAATAAGAATTACAAAATAAAAGAGCAGAATTAGTCAGATTAGAAGCCCAAATAGTTAGTGAAAAACAATCTATTACTAAATTATCTTGAATAGGATTAAAAGTAGTTTTAACAACTATTATAAGAATAGCTACTTATTTGTTAGAAATAAAAGTTAATTATTTTTTTATACTGGCTTAGGACAAGTAATATCTTTAAATTTATCTCAGACAAAAGAGCAAATATTGTGATAAAGGTACTTCTGGCATTTCAATTTCATAGAAAGAGGCTTAAGTACTGGAAATAACAAAGCTTTGATTTTTTCTATGACTTTTGAAGTCTCGGATTTTCCAATTTTAATAGTTTGAATTTCTAGTAAGAACTATTTGTAACTTCTTAGGCTTTAATAGTATCTAAATTTACTCTGAAGAAAAGAAAATATTAAAACTTTTGTAGGCCAAGTAATTTTTTAAAATATAGTTCTAGGCTACTTATAATATCTTGATATTGAAAATCTGAATTTAGTATGATACAGAACCATGAAATTTAGCTCAATACTTTTATAATAACTAGTAATTACTAAGTACAGATAAAATTAAAGAGTGATATTATTTTTGTTTTATCTATCTATATTATCATAAGTGATTTTTAAGTACTTTTCACCTTTATTCAATTGCTTAATTCTATAAAAGACCAGACTAAGCATACTATTCAGACATTTTCCAGACAATTCATTTTTGTTAAGAATATAATTAATCTACTCATTTTTCTTTTTATAGTTACTCAGACTCTACTTTTATTATCAGTCTATATATATGTATAATTACATTACCTCCTTTTACTATCCAATCTCTACAGGGGAACTCTCCCTCTCCCCCATCCCTTCATACTTGAAAATCACCCTATCCCCACTACCCTAACCCTCCCCCCACTCTATCTATAGATTTTCTCCACCAACTGATGCTGCTGACTATTCTGCAGACTCCAACCAAGCCACCAGTCCATCAGAGTGTTCTCTATCAACTCTTCTCATCACAGTAGCTGTACCCTCAAGCTCAGATGTCTTCTTTCCTCAAAAACAAACAACCAGTGACCTATTAACCCCACCTATACAGCTAGTACTCAACCCAAAGTAAGCCACTTCTTCCCAACCCCTCTCACTAATCTATTCTGCAAATTCTCCCACCAATCCCTCATACTATTTCTCCTCTATATAATACCTAATTACTTCTCAACTACTATCTAGAAGTTGCTAAGTATCTTGCACTCTTCTAACTAATGTTCAGACATCTATACAAAGCCCCCTTCCTATCCAATATTGTAGCACTCCTCACAGTCAAAGTTTCCCCCTTCTATAAGGTGACTAGAGTGAAAGTTGAGCATAATATTCCTCTCTAACATATACCACCAGATCACCCAATACTTCAGTGACAGCTACCATCTAACCTCAGCACTCTAGGTCCAGACCCCATTTCAGTCCCACTCCTCTCTAATATCCACCAACTGCTACCTACTGAGTCACAGATCCTGCCCCAACCCCCTCTAGTACTCAACCCCATTACTAATATTAAAGTCACCAAGAGGGACACCCTCTAGCAATACTCAGTCTTATCTCTATATTGTTGGGTCTCAAGGTATCTCTCCTTCATCTATTTGTTAATGAATATCAATATGGTATACTCTATCTACAACTCTCCATTAGAAGCCCTTGAACTGCATATACTTATTGTTCTGAAGCTCAACCAAGGACAGTAGGTCTCCTGTAGAGCCTCTTAGTGAGGATCTCATCTCTCAGACCTTCTTTATCAGAGAACCCAACTGCTGCCTCTCAGATCCACAGCTCTCTTTAGCCACCATGCTCTCAAGCAGTACAATCTCTTCAGAAAGTCAATCAGTCTGAGTCCCCCTCTAGCCACTAGTAAAGATAAGATTTTCCAGTTAATCTGACTTCTTCTCTCAGTCCAAATCTATCCCTTGATCAGTTTTAGCAATCTCTTTACCACTCAGGTTGAGAAGTTCAGATGATAAGCCAAATACTACAACTTTGATAGTCAGTAAACATTCGAGATAGAAATATGCCCTGCCAGAGATAAGTAGTGATCTCTCTAACTCCGCAGAGCCTCCCCCCAATATAATTAATCTGCTCACATACTACTTCATCTTGAATATTAAATAGGTGTACTTTATAAGTACTAAGATAATATACTTTCTATTGATCTGAGTGAGGTATATGGACATTTTGAGTTCAGTCATAACTGCAATAGACTACTGCATCAATACTACAGTATGGTATCTTACCTTTTAGTATAGAATAATTTTGATTGATAAGTTTCCTTTATTCTTCCACTAGTTTGGTATTTCTATTATAATATTTTTGCTCTAACTTGGCTTTTACTAGATGTTCTTTATATCTCTTTAATAAATTCTGAGTCTCTTCCTCTTTATAAACTTTAAATTATAAGTCATTCCATAACTATTAATAGAAATTACATAGGTCAGTTCAGGGGCTCATAATTTGAATATATGGAGTTAGTTGATACTATAACATATGAAATATATTGTATTTTAAGATATGCAAATTACTACCTTCTTCTAGGCTGTAGAGCCAGTTCCACATGAAAAAGCATCGGTAGCTCAATATAACAGACAGCAAAAGCAGTTTACCAAACCATCCGGAGGATTTCCGATTATATTTCGCACTTTAGCATCTACAGCAGTCTTTTCCATCATCCTACGAGTGCGTTTAATGAGTATGCCGTGGTCACCCGTTTCTAAGATACGCCTCCATTCCACGTTGTTCCACTCTGCCAAGTCGATTATCCTAGATTTGATAGACCTGTGGTTCAATTCCCAGACCTTTAGATCACGGTCCATATGAACATGCGCTAACAGAGGATTTTCAGAGAAACAAAAAATGAAACTTACTGGACATGCGATCCACTTCTATTTAGTCTTGACATAACCTTTTCCCAAATTTCCTCGAGAGTGAATCCTGAATCCAAAATGAGCGACGAGAACTGACGTGTTGTATGTATTAGACTTATATCTTAAAGAATACGCATGACAAGGAAGAAGTGGTTCAAACTAGATACTTTACCCGATCTGTCGCCTGACTGTCGGTAACTAACAGCTCATGACTCATTCCATCGTCACCAGCTATTGACTCAGTCTCTCCCTCATCATCAACTATTGACTCACCGTCATTCTCAGTCTCTCCCTCCAAACTTAGCGAATCTGTGCGTCCACTCCTCTGCAAGAACGCACTCTTGACATTGGCGCTCATTACAATGTGTTCTTCCATAACGTGAAGTTTCACCTCGGTATCGAGTTTCTTCTGCATAGCCGCAATGATGGAATATATGAAATAATTGTCAGGTTTCATCAACTCCTTGTATCGTGCTCCAACGATCCCAACCTATACCTCTGACTCTTTTATCTGTTCGTGCCTTTCGAGATCCCGCCAAAAGGAAAGACACTGTGGCTGTTCAAAATCGGCTTTGGCCTTGGTGCGTAAACGTTTCGCGTTCTTCATTAAACTCGTCGGTGTTCGCGCTTTATTGTTGATTAAAAGACCGAGCGCGTCCAAGTAATCCTTTTCCGCAGCAGCACGGGCACCATGAGGGTATTTAAACTTGAGATAGAAATCCAGCACAGTCAAGCCATGGCCAATCCGTGACGCGATGAAATTGTATTTTTTGATAATGTCTGGTGAAGGCATGTTGACGACAGAAACGCGCCTGTGGCTTTGATGACTGTGACGTCGAAATAATTTTTTTTTCTTTCGACAACACACCTTAGGTTGTTGCCTCGACTTCCTTTGAATGTACTGGCCGGCGTATCTCCTTCATGTAAGTCCTCTTACTTGCGGGAGGCCTTGAATGCGTCAGAATGGCTTTGCGGCTCGCGTCCTCCGCGCGTGACAAGATAGTGAACGATCAGCACCCTGCTCACGCCGTTTGCTACCGCACTGCAACGTCTACTGGACACTCTTGCGTTTCGGCTATCTTGATAACCGGCGTATCTTCTTCATATGGGGCGTGCTGCAACAAAACCAGACAAAGTGAACATTAGGATGATGTTATGTTATTTTATTTATTTTTTTCAGAGCCACAAATACAATCGCTGTTATCCCTGCTCGAAGATAATAAAAAGGAACTGCTTATGCTTCGATTCTCCTATTCAATCTACGTCCGGTGTGTCTTAAATACATTTGAATTGGAAACATGATAATGCCAAGAATTACAGAAAAGAAAAGGCAGTAAACAAAGGTCACAATGGGATTGCCTGGTAATGAAGGTAGCCCGAAAACAATGCGGCGGGAGCGAGGAGAAAGACGGTGCAACATGTAGAAATGAAGAAATGGGCATCCGCAACATCATAAAAAAAAAAAAAAATTCAAGCGCCGACTACCCTTGGATAAACTGAACCGAGACGTCTAATGGACAACTCAAGGTCACTGTGCGGTAGCAAACGGCAGGCCTTTTGCGTGAGCAGGGTGCTGATCGTTCACTATCTTGTCACGCGCAGAGGACGCGAGCCGCACAGTCATTCTGACGCATTCAAGGCCTCCCCGCAAGTAAGAGGACTTATATGAAGAAGATACGCCGGTCATCAAGATAGCCGAAACGCAAGAGTGTCCAGTAGACGTTGCAGTGCGGTAGCAAACGGCAGGCTTTTTGCGTGAGCAGGGTGCTGATCGTTCACTATCTTGTCACGCGCGGAGGACGCGAGCCGCAAAGCCATTCTGACGCATTCAAGGCCTCCCCGCAAGTAAGAGGACTTACATGAAGGAGATACGCCGGCCAGTACATTCAAAGGAAGTCGAGGCAACAACCTAAGGTGTGTTGTCGAAAGAAAAAAAAATTATTTCGACGTCACAGTCATCAAAGC
>RBNI01005921.1:0-11943 GCA_003990745.1 Jimgerdemannia flammicorona
GGGGGGGGGGGGGGGGAGGGGGGAGGGGCCGCCATTGCTGTTCACCATTGGACTGATATTAGCTCCAGCCTTCCTTTAAACTCATGGTATATATATATACTTACCTCCCTTTGCCAATTGGTGACGCAGCAACTGTGTTCGAGTCTACGTCAGCAGGTGGTGCAGTTGTTTTTTTTCCTCTTCTGAAAATTCGGTTTGGCGCCGCAGTAACGTGTACACGGACTCACGAACTGCTGATAAGCTCCCCTTTCCATTCCAACACCGACGAAACGGAAACAATGGCAGACGAATCCACGTCAGCCTCCTCTTCCTCCGACCTCTCATGGCCCGAGTTCATTAAAACGCGTGTTCGTCAGAACATTACCTCAGCGAGTGTCAACGAGAGGACAGATTTTCTACAACACGCGCTACTGATCAAAATCAAGAGGAAAGGTCCGATACAAATCATCTATTCACGTATCCGACTTCTTGATTCTCAACATGGCATAGCCAAAATCGCCGGCCTTTTTCCTCGCTGATTTCATCTTTTTGCTGGCGGCTACAGATTTGCCTGTTGAAACCCTTCCCGTGCTTCTCCACTTCCTTTTCCTCACCTATCCACGATACCAAGATCGATTTTCGCGTCAACTGGTCCTGGATGCGCTCAAGGAATTAAATAACTGGAATTCAGCCGTGTTTTTGTCCGCGATTGTTCCGGCCGTAACGCGTGAGGTTGATCGGTTGAACCAGAAGAGTGTTGAAGGGTACGTTCACGTGACTCGTACATTTTGGTGGCTATGGCGGCAATACGGAAGCTATCCTTGTCGGCGCATACTCAAATCGCGTCGATGCTGCTTCGCCTCGCTTTACATAGCATCTTTGCTACCTCCTCCGCCCACCGTTTTGTCATATTGACATGGGTAGACCTCCTCCTAAACTGCGCACTCGCCTCCTCCACCGACCCACCATCCGACGCCACCCCACACTGGCTCCCCCTCCTCAACGCGCAGGCCATCCTCATCGACGGCCTACTTCTCGAACACCGCAAGGGGATCCGCCACGGCGCTGTGACCGACGTCCGCCGTTGCATCCGTCGCAATACCCATGCGATCCCCTCCTATCTCGTCGCCCTCAGCTCAAGCGCCACCTCAACAACACCGGCATACCGCAACGCCGTCTTGCTGGGGATCGTGGTGGACGTGGCATTGAGGCTGAAGAAGAAAGGAAGTAACGGTCACGAGGTAGTTGCGCTTCACAAGGATCGCATCATCAAGTTCTACTTGACGGGGGTGATCTCGTCAAAGACGCCAGTGTCTGTGCCGGCCATGGAAGCATTGCATGATTTTCTGAAAGAGTCGGTGGCGAGGGGGGATTTCGAAAAGGAATTTTTGCCAGTGTTGGAGAGAATGATGCTGAGGGCTCCTGAAATCGTGTTGAAAGGTATGAAATTGCAGTTTGTGGTTGGATGGTGCCATATGCTCTATTGTGGAAATGTATTCGAACCAATCGAATTCTGTTTGATCCCACAGCCTTGACGCGACTCGTAAGCGTCCTATCCTTTGATATCTCGAAGATCTTCGAGGCGCACCTTCTCGAACCGCTCCTTTCACATTTGCGCGCCACCTCCGAAGTCGTCCGTACCGACGCCATGACATTATGGAAAACCATCTCCAGCGCCGCAAAGCAATCCGCCTCCCTCGTTTCCGTCGTCGCCGACGTTTCGAAACTTCTCACTTCGGGCAAGGTCAGCAGCTGGGAACACCGCGTGATACTGTATCAAGCGCTCGCGTCACTCAATGCCAACGCCCACGTCGACGTCAGCAAAAAGGCCGCAGAAGGATACCTCGCCATGATCACCAAGGAGGCCAACGAGACTGCCATGGCAGCCGCGATTGAGGGTCTCGGCGCGCATCTCGGGGTGCTCATCGCGTCGCACGACACGGCTGACGTCAAGGATGTGGTGGAGAAGGCCGTCAAGGTCGCCGTGGATGGCCTCGCAAGCTCCAAGGTCGGCGCACGTAAAAGCTGGGCTGACGTTGTCGGCACGATCGTGTGGGACCATGGCGCTTCCCTCTCTCCCTCCGAGACGCTTCGCACACAAGCCCCGCGGTTCCTCACTCCGTTGCTAGCGACGTTCGAGAAGATCGCTGCGAATCCGCTGGCGTGGAAGGACGGGCCTTTGGAGGGATATGTCGCCGTCGCGATCATCTCAGGCCGCATCCGCTCGTGGGCCGACAAGTCAACGCTCGACCTTCTGAAATCCAAGAAGTACACAACCAGCATCCTGACTACGCAGCCAAAGCCGAGCCTTTTGCTCTGGGACCGTGTGTACACCAAAGTGACGGATGAGCTAGAAGTCCGATGGTTGGTGCGGGCGATGGAGGCGGTGCTGCTGGGCGAGCAACTGGTGGATATCGAGAAGGGAAAGGCGACAGTGGCAATAGCGACAGGGTTGGTGTGGCTTGCTACATCGGCGCCCGGGCATCATGCGAGGAGGGCAACGTACGAAACGTTGAAGAGGTGTACGAAGAGCGAGCCTGTAAAGGTGGGAACGGTAATGAGGGAGGGTTTGGCAAAGTGGTTATTGGATGTAAGTACGCCATCATTATTGATTTTGGTATATCAAGTTCAAAGTCGAACAATGAGCAGTATCCCAGGATAGCGGGCTGGCACACCTAGATTCTCGCATTCGGGCGACATGCGCAAGACACTGTCATAGGCATGTGATGTGATGTTAAAAGCGCTTCATTTAACACAGCTGGAAAAACAGACAAAGGATTCCACCGCCATCACGGCTGCGACTGCAGCGAACCTGGAACCAGACCTTGCCGCATATAGGTTAAGTACAGTGCTGGCAGGAATCACAACCTTTGCTGATGATACGCCCAAGGAGGTGAAGGAGCGGGAGCTGGTTGAGTTGACGGTATTGGCACATCACCCGTTGGTTGGTTCGTGTTATTTATTTTTCACTTTGGATCGGGGGGAAGGGAAAAAGGGGTTGGGTTGGGGTTTGGATGGTTTACATAAGATGGTGTACGAGAAACACGGGTCTTCGCAGAGATAATGATGTTGGGTGGGGAATCTCGCTCAAGGGAGTTATGTGATAATCGTTGTCGTACATTGATGAATTTTGCATTCAATTAATAGTGTCGCCCACGGATAAGTACAACTGGATTACACTCGCTCAGCGAGCGGGCGCAGATCCCGGAAAGCTGGTGGAGTCGCACGAGGCGAGAATGAAGGAGTTGATTAAGGATGACATTCGAGATGGTTATGAGGTGATTATATTTTTGGGGATATTGGTGAAAGGAAAAAAACGGCTCAGCATAGTATTCATGGAATGGGCACGAGAGTTTACATATTATTTTCCGGATACACCTTTAATCTTCTCCCACACGCGCCATGTTTCTTATTTCCACAGTCCGAGTTATTCTACAAGGCCGCTACAAATGCGATCTCCACGTTAACTTTCGTCTCACCAGAGATTGTGATCCCAGCTTTTTTGGAGCTCGCCCGGTCTGATCTGGATGCTAAGAATATGGCCGGTATTGGTGCGCTGGAGGTTGGCATCTGGAAGACGCCAGAGGGACAGGTGTTCGTCGATGGTAGGTTAAGAGCCTCTATAGCACAGGGATTTTGTGCAAATATTCTGTCTGTTGGTTCAACTGCCGATAAGCTGGGATCATCAACTGACTGTGAAGTTGGATCTTCCAACATCGCTTCAGCCACGTTGATTTAGGTTCCCGGTACTACACTCGAACAATTGGGAATTTAATGCATTATCGCTCATTTATACCAAACCTGCACCTTTCAACAGTCCTAAAGCGTAACCAAAAGAGCACCGTAGAAGACCGTAACCGCAAAGGCTACGCAGAAGAGAAATGGGAGCGTGAGATCCGTGAGCAAATCGCTAAGAAAAAAGGCACGGACGCCTCTAAGAATCAAAAGTTGACCAAGGACGAGCAAGCTACACTTGACACACAGATCGCTAAGGAAGCAGGAATCCGGAAGCACGTCCAACAGGTGCACGAGAAGCTGGTCAGGGGCCTGCAAATTGTCCGTGCCATGGTTGCCGGTGGGAAAGAGGCGCTGGAGCAACGGCTGGTTGAATTGGTCAGGATACTTCTTGCGGTTGCTGTAAAGCGTGCAGGAGTATTAGTGGAGGAAGATATCGTCGACACGTACCTGGTAACGATTTTTAATTGATATGGGTGAACCCACGAAGAGAAGAATGGGAGCGATGTGCATGATTATTCCGTGTGAATTTGTTGAATCGTGATTTACTTCGACTCAATTTCATCAGGAACTTGGGAAATGTGCATCAGACAGGATCGAATCCATCCGCGAACCTCTGGGTCTGGCAACGCTCCGAGGCTTGAAGATTTACCCAATTCCAGAACGCTGGGAAGAAGAGCCTCTTGATCGTGAGTTGCATCGCATGATGATTGTCTTGTGAGGCCATGATTTTATTGAACGAGCACTTACAAAAATTCGTGATGTCTTTTCCCCGATTCACAGATCTCGTGACTCGTGTTCTATACCGCCTCCGCTCAGTCACTGAACGCCAACCCCTAGGTCCCGCGTCCTTCTCGTATTGCTTCCCTGTTCTGAATCAAGTCATTGTCGAGGGTGGCGTAGGGTGCGACGAGAAGACGCCGCTGGGCAAGGAAAACGCCATGGAGCAGGTCGTCATCGCTGTTGACATTGTTGGGTTCCATGCCTTACAGGGCGATTCTCCATTGTTGCCTAGGAAGGAGATGGTCGCGTCTCTGTTGATGATCATCAAAGAGTATCCCAAGTCAGCAAAGACAGCCAAAGTGCGTCCTCTGTGCTATTTGTCGCTTTTGATATGTTCCGTGATTGCTTTGCGAATTGGTTTGGTCCTTATGCGTGTTGTCTCTTTTCCTTTTCCATGTCGTACATGACATTGAAATTCTGTCGCACTCTTGTCATACTCGCAGGCTACACTCGCTACACTTTGTGAAGCTATGAGTGAAACCGCCACTCTGGATGAAATCAACGCTTTGTTCGCCGGTCTGTTATCTGGGGAGCCGCTTGTGAGGGTAGCTGCTTTGCAAGCCCTTGACGTAAGATAAGATTTCTTTTCTTTTGTTAGGACATCCTCTTCATTTTTTTTTTTTTTTTTTTTTTTTTTTTCATTCTTTGGATTGCTGCCCAGTTTGCCCGGTTCTTATTCCGGCTATACCTTCCGAAAAATAAGTTGCAAGGTTTCATGACATATTCATCTTCAATTTTCCAGTTCCTCGATCTAACCGATATTGACTTCTCACGCGAATTGTGGATTGCTTGCCACGATGACGACGAAGTTAATGCAAAGCTGGCAAATCAACTGTGGAGGGACAACGGGATGGACGTTGATGAATTTTACAAAGATCCGCTGTTGGAACTTGTTGGTGAGCTATGCTTTTTGTTACAATGGGTTCAACCAAAAACGTCAGAAAGGGTATAAGAGGACCCAACCGTTTCTGATTCTGAATCATTTATTGTACCGTCATAATTCACATTAGTGCACGAGACAGCATCAGTTCGCGTGAGTGCGGGAAAAGCTGTTGCCAGCGCCGTCCAAGAATTCCCAGATACTATTGTGGACACCTTGGAATCGATCTACAAAATATACAAAGAGCTGGCAAGTCACCGCTTCCGAAACTCGTGGGTCGTATGGGAACGAGGAGTTTATATTTCTTATTTAACGATTTCTATTATTTAGGCTCGACCATTGCTGCCCGAATACGACGAATTTGGCATGGTCATCGCGTCGACCTTGAGCCGCAAAGATCCATGGGAATCTCGTATTGGTCTCGCTCTCGTTCTCAAAGAACTCGCAAGGCACATCAGACCATCCGAGTTACAGCACTTCACTGAATTCCTGATCAAAGGCGAAGCTCTCGGTGATCGGAACGAAGATGTGCGACATAGGATGCTGGACGCGGGCCTGGCCGTCATCAACACTCACGGCAAAACCAATGTCGCGCAACTCCTGCCTGTCTTCAAGGGTTACCTCGACACGCCAGCAACCAACAACGAGACCCATGACCGCATTCGCGAGTCTGTGGTGATTTTGTTTGGCAGTGTGGCTGGATATCTCGATGAAGGCGATCCTAAAATCAGGGATGCGGTGGATAAGTTGATCGAGACGCTCAAGACTCCTTCTGAATCCGTTCAATCTGCTGTCGGCGAGTGTCTACCGCCACTGATTAAAAAGGTGCATAACGATGTGCCGAAGTTGGTGGAAAATTTATTGGAGATGCTATTCAAATCGGAAAAGTACGCCGAGCGACGCGGAGCTGCTTATGGATTGGCGGGCGTCGTTAAGGGACGAGGTATCTCCGCCCTTAAAGAATGCAATATCATGACGGCGTTGAAAGATGCCACAGAGAACAAGAAGTCTTATCAGTACAGACAAGGTGCCTTGTTCGCATACGAAACATTATCCGCCGCGCTTGGTCGTTTGTTCGAGCCCTATGTCATTCAGATCCTACCCCTTCTTCTTGTATGCTTCGGTGATTCTATTCCCGATGTGCGTGAGGCAACTTCTGAAGCCTCTCGTGTTATCATGAGCAAGATTAGCGGACATTGTGTCAAATTGATTATGCCTTCGTTGTTGGCCGGATTGGAAGATCGTCAATGGCGCACGAAGAAGGGCTCCGTCGAGCTGCTCGGCTCGATGGCTTTTTGTGCTCCCAAGCAATTATCGATTTCTTTGCCGACAATCGTACCTCGTCTCACAAACGTCTTGACCGACTCTCACGCTCAAGTCACCGCAGCGGCAAACCAGTCGTTATTGCTATTCGGTGAGGTCATCAACAATCCGGAGATTCAGCAACTAGTACCCATTCTATTGGATGCTTTGAGTGATCCCAACGCCCATACCAAGCCTGCGTTGACTGCACTACTGGAGACGGCGTTCGTGCATTACATTGATGCACCATCGTTGGCGTTGGTGATGCCCATTCTAGAACGCGGTTTGAAGGAGCGTAGTACCGAAATCAAGACCAAATCCTCACAGATCGTCGGTAATATGTCTTCTTTGACAGATCAGAAGGATCTCATCCCATATCTTCCGCGATTGATGCCTGGTTTGAAGGAGGTTCTGGTCGATCCCGTTCCCGAAGCCCGCGCAACGGCTGCCAAGGCCTTGGGTAGCTTGGTAGAGAAGCTTGGCGAGCAGAACTTCCCTAACATCGTCGATGAACTTGTTTTGACACTCAAAACTGATACGGGCGGTGTGGATCGTCAAGGTGCCGCGCAAGGACTTTCGGAAGTGTTGGCTGGATTGGGGTTGGAGCGTCTGGAGGGTCTCCTGCCAGATATTATTGCCAATGCAGACAGCCCGAAGGCATACGTCCGCGAAGGCTTCATCTCCTTGCTTATCTATCTTCCTGCCACTTTCGGCCCTCGCTTCCAGCCCTACCTTGGTCGCATTATTCCTCCAATTCTCATGGGTTTGGCAGACGAGTCCGAATACGTGCGTGACGCATCACTACGTGCTGGCCGCATGATCGTTATCAATTACGCGACCAAGGCTGTCGATCTGCTTCTACCAGAGTTGGAGAAGGGCTTGTTCGACGATAACTGGCGTATTCGTCAGTCCTCCGTCCAACTCATGGGCGACTTGCTGTTCCGCATCACGGGCACGTCCATCAAGAGCGCAATTGAGCTCAACGACACTACAGACATCGTAGGTGATGATGGTGCTGAAGTCGAGGAAGAAGAAACGGGGGCAACTGAGGCCAACAAGAAAGCTTTGCTCGAGATTCTTGGCAAAGACAGGAGGGATCGTGTTTTGTCCGCTCTGTACATCGTCAGACAGGACAGTAAGTACAAGGTTTTATGAAACAATCCATTGTGACCTTCGTATTCTCTGATACTAAACGTTTCTTATTGTTTCAACCTTTTAGTTTCTGGTATCGTACGCCAGGCTTCTTTGACTGTTTGGAAAGCCATTGTCTCCAATACTCCTCGTATGTTGAAGGAGATTCTCCCGGTCATGATGACCATGATCATTCGCAACGTGGCGAGCTCAAGCTACGACAGACGCACCGTGGCCGCTCGTACGTTGGGGGACCTTGTGCGAAAGCTTGGCGAAAGTGTCTTGGCCGAGATTATACCGATGCTGGAAGATGGGTTGGATTCTCCTGATGCTAACACGAGGCAGGGCGTCTCCATTGCTCTTAGTGAGATCATGGCTACTGCTGGCAGGGTACAAGTCAATGACTATGCAGACAATATCATCCCAGCCGTCAGGAAAGCTCTTTGTGATTCTTCTAGTGACGTCCGTGAAGCTGCCGCACAAGGTTTGCCTTATTTCCCCATTTTTATGTTTTTAATATAGCAACTTTCGTCGAAACTCACCGATAATTCTGTTTCCCTCTTTCTATCTAGCCTTCGATACTCTTCACCAAAATGTTGGCCCCAAGGCGATCGATGAAATTCTCCCTACACTCCTCAATTCTTTGCAGTCTACTGACGATTCTTCCATCTACGCTTTGGAAGCTCTCAAGGAGATCATGGCAGTACGTGCGAACGTGGTCTTCCCTGTCCTCATCCCGACGCTTATCACCGTGCCAATCTCTGCATTCAACGCCCGTGCTCTTGCTTCGTTGGTGACGGTTGCTGGTGCAGCCCTTAACCGGCGTTTGACTACCATCGTCGGTGCCTTGATGGAGTCGTTGAGCCAGACGACCGACCCAGAAACGTTGGAACAGCTTCGCGAGACAACCCGTGCTTTATTGCTCTCGATCGATAATGCCGATGGCCTACATACTTTGATGGCCATGTTGTTCGAGTTCGTAAAGAGTGACGATCCTACCAAGCGTGCCGGAGCATGCGACATTGTCAACACTTTCTACTCAGAAAGTAAGCTGGATGCTTCGCGATATATAGGTGACTGGATCCGCTTGTTGGTTGCGCTCTTGGATGATCGACAGCAGATCGTCGTCGTTGCGGCTTGGGGCGCGCTGAACGCTGTGACGAAGTCGGTGAAGAAGGACGACCTAGAACAATTGGTCGGTCCTGTTAGGAGGGCAGTCAAGAGTGTTGGTGTCGCTGGTGTCGATTTGCCTGGTTTTTGTTTACCCAAGGTCAGTTTTTTTTTTTTTTTGAATCTGTGACGCTATTGTATTATCGCTTTCGACAATCTTCTAATACTGCTTGCCTTACACCAAACAGGGGATCAGTCCTGTATTGCCTATCTTCTTGCAAGGTCTTATGTACGGTACCACGGAAGTGCGCGAACAGTCTGCTCTTGGTATTGGTAAGTCAATGTGCTTCATCTCATTCGATTCACTCACCCGAGTGAAACATTTGATCATCGTTTTTCTTAGTCAAGCTAAATAATTAATGCTTGACCGTGCATTGATTGATAGGCGACTTGATCCAGCGCACCTCTGCCGAGTCGCTCAAACCATTTGTTACGCAAATCACTGGTCCACTTATCCGTATTATCGGTGATCGGTATCCACCGCAAGTCAAGGCCGCGATCTTGCAGACATTAAGGCAAGTGATCTACAGCACTTTTTCCTCAAGAATACAGAAAACACAATTCAACATACGCGACTGTCTAACCTTGAACTATTTTCTCTCGCCAGCTTGTTACTCTCCAAAGTTCCCGCACATCTCAAGCCCTTCCTGCCCCAACTGCAACGCACCTTCATCAAATCGCTTACCGACCCGTCGAGTACCGTTGTTCGATCTCGCGCTGCTTCGGCGCTGGGCATCCTCATCTCTCTGCAGACTCGCGTCGATCCGCTTGTGGCTGAACTTGTTTCCGGTATCAAGACCAGTGAGCCTGGCGTGAAAGAAACGATGTTAAACGCTCTGGAAAGTGTAGTCGCGAAAGCCGGTGAGGGTATGGGTGACGTTTCGAAGAAGGGTGTACTCAGTGTTATTGTCGACGGACTTTCAGACGACTCAAATGGTGAGTACTTTTTTTATTTTATTTTTTTTATTTTCTCCTATTCACGGCTACCCATGCACCTATTCTTTTGTTTTAAAAACGATTCCACGTGTCGTATGATTTGATTTCAACACGGTCATTAATAAGTATCACTCTCTGCATATTGGTCGCTGCAGAGGGTACTTGCATCGGCGCTGCGCGGTTACTGGGGAGCCTTTGCAAGGCGTTATCCGTTGATGAAGCTCGACCGATTGTTAGGTAGGTAACAATAAATTGATTGAACTACGGCCTCTATTGTTTCATCTGATATATAATTTGTGCCTCGAAGCGAAGCACTTCTTGATTTCCTATAAATTCTCGTCTACCTTTAGTGCTCATGTGCTATCTGCCGATGGCTCTTCATATGGATCTTTGCTTGCCATCAACGCCATCATTGCTGAGGCACCGTCATTATTCTCGGATTTGGGAATCACTGGTGATGTTGTTGGGAAGATTATAGCTTCAAGCACAAGCGACAAGGTATGTTTGAAAAGGGATGATTTTGGCAACCCTCACTGTGCTTTTATTGTCTATTATCCTACAAAGTAACACCAACACATTGTTAATTTCCGCCA
This sequence comes from Jimgerdemannia flammicorona, assembly GCA_003990745.1. Lineage (NCBI taxonomy): Eukaryota > Fungi > Mucoromycota > Endogonomycetes > Endogonales > Endogonaceae > Jimgerdemannia > Jimgerdemannia flammicorona. Next base: position 10,510 of record RBNI01005921.1, read on the forward strand.
GCCATATATCCCCGAAACGGCCATTCTTGCCGCCGGCAAGCTTTTGCTCACCGAGAAATACCAAACGGAGGATGTCACGACCAAACTCGTCGAGGGTTTGGCAAATCAAATCGGGCAAACAAACGTTGGTTCTGGTGAATCGAAGCGAATGGCATTGGTAGTTGTACGTGCTGTTGGGCGGAAATATCCAGAGGTAGGAATTTTACCTTGTTTCGATCATTGAACTGTTATATCGAGAGAAGTCACTTACCGATCAACGTTGCAATTCTACCGATATAGTTGCTGGAGAAGCATTTGGCGATCTTGATCCCGCCCATGATGAGTTGTGTTCGCGATCGTAACATTCCTGTCAAGCTGACAGGCGAGCGTGCCCTTTTGTATACGCTGCAACTGTTGTCCGGTGAATCTCTTCTACAGGTTTGCACCAAACTCGTTTTCCCTCCGACACTACATACCACTTCTTTGCTATGTCTTTTCAAACATAAATCCGCACTAACTTCGTTTTATCTTATCTGCAGAAATACCTCTCAACGGTTGATTCAGCGACAGCCAAGCAGATCACGGACTATCATCGTCGTATCCTGTCTAAACTTGTGCAACAAGAGACGCAACGGCTAGAGTTGCTCCACGGTGGTGTCGACCAAGAGGCGGAAGAGGAGGACAGCGAAGTGTGGAGCGTGGGTAATATACAGATGTTCGAAGATGGAAAGGAGGACGCGGAATAGAAAATGGTGAAGGGATGGTGTCGCAGAAATTAGACTCGCTAGTGTACAATATTACCCTCTGATTTTTCACATGGCCCACAATTATTGAACCCTACGCCTTATTGCATTTCGTTGACTATGTACTGTACTAGTAGATAAGTATGAACATTAAACACGAGTCAAAAAAAAAAAAAAAAAAAAAAAAAAAAAAAAAAAACCGCTCAAAAAATCGTGATCAATGTTGACTATCTAATTTGTTAAAATCACTTGACTAGTTTTGAATAGTTCTTTTCTATAGCAAGAATGAAAACAAAAACAAAATCCACATATATATAATAAGCAAGTAAAGAGATATTCTTCACATTTGTTTCTTTATTTTTTAACATAAAAACATACTTTGTTAGAGGGTTGCTTTTTAGGGTAACCGTTATGTAGTTCTGGAAGGGTTTTCTGGAAGTTCTGGATATTCTGGAAGACCGTTTTCTTATGGTCAAGATCAATTTCGTATGGAGTACGTCCTCTACGCTTATTGATTTCAAGATTGGGTTGATGTCTCAACCAAAGTCCTTTTTCGGACTAGTTCTGGATGTTCAGGATTTTCCGTATTTCAGGAAGTTCGAGAAACTAAGACCAGCTTAGTTGAATTGGCATATCGCTGCAGACAATACCCAATTAGGAAATTTCGTGACGGGGTTAGGAGTAGGACCTAACAGGGAGCGGATTTACTTAA
>RBNI01005922.1:0-11943 GCA_003990745.1 Jimgerdemannia flammicorona
GGGGGGCGTGGCAAAAAGAAGGACAAAGAAAATAAAGAAAACAGAAAAATTTTTTAGGGGCGTTTGGTTAGTAACCATTTGGATGCAATGACACGCACCTAATCACAAAACATCTTCTCACATGACTTTCCCCACTTTGTTGCATCACGTCGATGCCGAGTGGGATAGCCAATATGGCAAGCTGTAGATCCACAGTACCACAGGTATCACTGCCCCGTGAAACCTCTGTTTATCACCCATCCACCCACCCACCGCCGTGCTTGTTTGCTTTGTCCATTTCCGTCCGTGTACATATTGCCGAAATTTAATTGCTGGACATATGTGTCTATATAATTACTACATGTATATCCACCTACATTTACATACGTCAGTGGAAACAATTTCCATCGACCTTATGGCCGCTTCCTTGCTCAAAACATTCTCATCTACTGGCAATTCAATCTTTAACAGCCCTTTGCCTTGCAGGACTACTCGTAAAATCTCAGTGCACATGCGGCAGTTGAGGTCCATCGCATGTATAGGATTTATCTTCGCGCCCAGTGACGGAGGACGATCTGTACAGCCAAAAAAAAAAAAAAAAAAAAAAAAAAGGGGGGGGTGAACGTGAGTGCGTTTAACAAATAAATAACTTATATTTTTGACAAAGAAGGTGATCAAATCTGGAGGGTCAATTGAATGCACCATAAAGATACAAAATCGCTCTGATTTTGATGTGTGCTTTCAGTTTAACAAAGTTGACGGGCCAAATGGCAAACGCTTCAGAGTAAATTGCCAATACACGCTTTAGAATCAGTTGGTTCAAGTCATGCTTTAGTGGCTCGGTCCATGCATCCAGAAGGAGGCCGCATACGGGAGATGCGAAGAACTTCGATCTAACAGCATTTGTTTGAAAGAGAATGTAAACCAGTTTGTGTATTTATAATCGTTTGATATGTACTGTCAACTAACTGTTGTCGCGGCTCCAAAACTATGTCAGTATCGCCCCGTCCGATACATCTCTGAACCCCCGCGATCCTAATTCATGTATTTCGCTTTGCCACGGTGCAGTGGGTTTCTAGTAAGGCAGGTAATTACTTGCCATTCGGGAGTTGTGCAACGCTAGCCGAACCGTCATGATGAGCCATTTCCCAGAAACTTGAATAGATCAGAACCCCCTTGAAATTAAGAGAGATACGAAGTATGATTTAGAGGGAATTCCCTTTTAAACGTAAACACTAGACTGGAAACATACCGAGGCCGTGACTAAATATATTCACAGATAACTTCTTGCCAGGACATCCCAATTCGGCATCCAACAATGTCTGCGTTTGAAATCACAGATACCTATTGATGTATTTACGAACCAGTCATGAACATGCTTGTAGATAGGGGGTCCCATGCCGCCAGAGCAATGATATCCTCATTTTCCTTTAAACATCAAGTCTATAACTGACTGTGAACGTATTCAGCAGGGGGTAGCCAACCCGCATGCACCAGCTCCTTCCCGTTAATGTTCGAGCCCGATTTAGTGTCAGCAGGATAGAACATTCGCACGAATATATATATTTCTTACGTCGGCGTGGGCCGCGGTGACGTTGCTGTGCTCATTCTGTACAGAGGGAACAATGCCGCTCGCGAGTGGTGAGTGCTTAACAAAAGGCCATTCGATGTCCTGAACACCCACGGGGAAGGAGCCGGCTGGTGGAGGAAACTTGCGAGTAAGGTCATTGTGCAAAATTGTAAGTTGAATCGGACCGACCAGCCGGACAAGCCGACAGCCGACGCGGCCTGTGACACGTCTACTACGTCATCTTATGCTGAGTAAGTGAGAATCAGAATCGGGAAACAGGTCCATGCTCGCATGTGAGTGATCAGCCATGTATGGATAATATTTGTAGAACGTTGGACAAATCGAGCCAGTATCTTACTACTAAATTTTGAATAATATAACAAAACTAAATAGGAGCAGCAAAAAAAAAAAAAAAGTCTGGGGGAGAGGACAAATTTCAAGTGATATACATGCATTCTATGTCCCAACTCTAACTACAACTCCTCACATGTAAAAATAATACAATAAGTTTTCTTGCGGAGTTATCCTTCAATAATCTTCTGCACCAATTCGCTCGCCAAATGTGCGTTCTTGTTCATTTGTGCCTTAGTCACGCTGACAAAAGTACCGCAATCACTCAGGCCAGCAAAACCAAGCTCTTCGAGGTAGGTCTTTTGACTCCGTTTTGTTTTAGCCTGGGTGAAAGCAGGTTCAGAACATGCCGTGTAAAGAATTGACTTCACTGAATCTATAATCGGGAGTGTTTGGCTACTCGCAACGATTTGGTTCATCTTGGGAAGGAGGCTTTCGTAGCTGTTACAGGAAGAAAAAAAAAAAAAAAAAAAAAAAAAACGGTGATTAGATGCGCTTAAACCTGTGGGTGAAATAACATTGACTACATGCAGATACGCACATCAAGGAGAAGACTTCTGGGACGGCCACTGCAGCTTCTGCCAAAATACCATACAAGAACAACCGCTCTGATTCGTTTTCTGCCGTGTTTAGCATCGTCACCAGCAACGACACCAAGAGCAGTGCGGTGGTGTTGTCGGGAATATCTAGCTTGTCAAAGATTCTGAAATAAGTCGTACCCAACTCGGAATTGTCCACTTCGACATCGTAGATACCAGCCATTCTTAACAACTCCTTCATAGCCGCATTTTTCGCGGCAATCGGTAGCATCGCCGCTAAGTAACCCAAAGTCTTCGACTCAATTAAATTCTGCTCGTTTGTGTGCTTGCACTCGATCTCGAGGAAAGCCATCAACGCCTGCGAGGTGGCATTCTTGGTGGTCGTCTGCTTCAATCCTTTCATCAAGATACCAGCGATAGCGAAAGAGAAATGTGTTTCAAAATTAATGCCGCAGGCAGTATCGAGTTGTTGCGCAATCTCGGCAACTGGCTCGCGGGCACGCAATAACATATCTATCATTGTCTCATCATTGAAGCTGCCATTAGCATCCAGAGAGCGTAGAACGGCCTCAAGGAGGTTGACAGCTGGTGGGAATGTCACTACATGTCCGACCTGGACTAAAGCTATCGCAAGCCAGAAGAGCTGTTGCAGATATCTTGAATCACTCGGTAAATTGTCCACAATGTTTTTCAAGCTCATCATGATGCTGATGATTAAATTGCAATCACCCTCGTTGAAAATAGCCAACGCGCCTCGGAGAGCCACCAATATTTGGTAGAGAAGATCATCATCGACCTCCTCTTGCGCGAGACAACCAAGAACAACGAACGCTCGAGGTTGAATGGCCGGGTTGAACTGGAAAGCTGTGCTCGTAACAAGACTCATCCATCGTGCCCTCCACGTGTTTGCCATATCTAAATGTCAGAACAAACGAAAACGGACGTTACATTCAGCCAAGGAAAGAGACGAAGCGGAAAGAAGAGAGTGCGAGCACGAAAGCCTCAACCCCGACAAACCTATTGATGGTGCCCCCCAAGTCATCGCATCCAATAAGGCGTTGACTATGACTTCCAGAGAGGCCAATGGCATCGCCTCTCCAACGTCCGACATGGTTTCATTTGAAATGGTGAAGGCATTTGCGTTCGGCCGTGTAAGCCCGAAAAGCAGTTTGTACTTATTTTCCGACAGCTCCGAAAGAAGGATGTGCAGGTTCTTCAGATTTTTTTCGTCCAATGGCATCGACGTGCAAAGAGATTGCACAATATTTACAACAAGACCGTGAATCGAGGAACGAATGATCGTGGCTCCCGTCGCAACAAGAATCGATATTATGTGGAACAGCTCTGGGAGATAGTGCAAGACAGGTTGCCGGTTGTTGAAAGACAACATCAGGTTGAAGCGAATCAAGATGGCGATCTCAGCCCATGAAGGATGTTCCGTTAGAGTGCGCGTTGGTTTCAATGACGTCTTCGAAATAACCTTCAAAACGACAAGAGGAGTTGTTATTATCATCCTACTAAAATCAGGGTTCCATACGCCTCTTTCCAAAAAAAAAAAACCTATAAATAAATCGCAGAATAGAATAATCCAGGAACAGGAAGATGCACCAGCAATGGTGAAACCAATACCGCGAATGAACCCCAAAATATACGGTGCACGTGTCATCCCTCACCTTTCGTAATCTCGCTAGGATTTTGCCGCGTACTGCGACAGACGACAGCGTAACCATGGTGTCGGCCATAGTTTCCGCCTGATGGGAACCTACCCCATGCTCAACTGCGAAAAGGACAAAGGCATCAAGAACCAGATTTATGATATCGTCCACTTTCCCAATTGTTTGCCAGACCTTGGCTTGAACTAATGGATACATCTATGGTGCGTGGGATGATATCATATGATAAGAACGACGTAAGGCACGTATGTATCTATGTCGTAACTGGCACGCACCTCGGGCTGGTTGACGGTCAAATCAATCAGTAACCGTATGATTTCCTTGGTCTTCCCAAGGCTTTGATGTTTATCATCCGGTTGATTCTTGGCAAATACGGAAAGGTTTGATAACCAAGGCGCCATGTACTCCAGACATAAATGCTTTAGCTGCGTGCTTGACTTGTTAAAACCAACAAAGACTTCGGTTAGGAATTCAAGCGTTAGGCTTGGCTCCGTCGATGCGAGTTTGTCGCTAATGCCGATAACGAAGCTGGTGTTGTTGGCTGGTATGCATAAATCTAAACAACGCCAAATAAATTTGTTGAAATCCATAGGTATTAAGTCGCGCACAAAAACGCCCAACTATAATAAAAAATACACCAGAGACTTCGAATGGATTTTTGAGATATACAAACCTTTGGCATCGAGTAATTGGTTCCCAACGTCGAATCTAAAGGTCAAACTTAAAGCATATAGAAGGTTATACGCAGCTAGACGCAGGCCAGGATCTTCACTTCCAATGTTCAAGAGCGCCATGTTCAACAAAGCACCGGGAACATCATTAGGCCGAATGTTGCGCTCTGTAATATTGGTCGGCTTCGCCATCTGGAAGTCATTCTTAGATTGCCGGATAGCCTGGGGTTTAATTGATACGTTCGTGTAAGTGTATATTTATATATTTGGAAGAGCGTGTTCACAAATTTATTGCCTACAACACGATCTATTGCATTGCAAAATCCAAATTTTTGGGCACTAACCGTGATGATCTGGTCTCGTTTAGCACTTGAAAACGATATGGATTGCTTTCCACGATCGTGCTTGATCGAAAACTCGTTGTTATCTTCGTTGCGCGAGTGCGGGACAGTGGTCACATCCTCGATCTCAGAGACATGCAGGACGTCGTTCAAGATTGCGTTGAAGCCGTAGAACACCTCTTGACGTTTAGTCTGATTGCAACATCGTCGCCAACATTAGATGTTTATCAAAAACTATTGTCGCATTCATAATTCGCAGATATCCTACTCACCGTCTGTATTTGTATGTATTCAGAGGATACTTTGATAGTAACTGGGACAAAGGTCTTGAGCTGGGTAAGCTTATTCACAGGATGGAATGTAACACTGTGACTCGTTTCCAAAGCGGCTGTCAAATAAACAAAGCATGATGAGTCATTTTTCTCCGGAATTCGGAGCAAAGTGGGTGGAAAATAGTTCGACAAATGAAAACCTACCTGTCGCCGAAGGCAACCTCACTTCACTTGTAACGATATGTTCTTGTAGCTCGGCAAGTTGACAGGCGAATATCATCTTTTTGCCCAATCTGTTGGGTAAGGGGCGGGACATCTTCTTCGAGTATTTTTTGAGGTTCGAATTTGCATTATAAATGTAAATTACTGAGAGATAGTCGTGGATATCATATGGCAGCAATTGGAGCAATTGATTAAGCCATTGATTTGGAATCTCGTTTTGCTGGCCAAACTGTGTCAGGTCGAGGAGGAGCTCAAATGGTTTAGCCATGGCTGGCTCCAGGCACTTTAAGGAAAATAAACGGCGTGGTTTTTAGGGTTGAGTTCGGGAAGAAAATTCACAACAGAAATAAAGCAAAAAAAAAAAAAAAAAAAAAAAAAAAAAAAAAAAAAAAAAAAAAAAAAAAAAAAAAAAAACCAGAAAACCTGCAGAATATAGTAGATAAGCAACTCGAAGTCTATATTATCAGCAATGACCCTTCGGGCGATGTAGTAGTATACCGGCCGACCGTTCCTCGAAGATCCTCCTTCAAAAAATATATTCTTGGACGATATTTGTTCAATAGTACGTTGACCATTTCGCCGCATGAATTCCGAGTACAACTGATTGACGGTTCCCATATTGTATGTGCTGGGTGGCGCAAAATCACGTTTTGGAGCCTCGGCTGGAGCCCCTAGTTGTGCCAGTAATGTCGAAAGCTTATCGTAAGCCCGCCTTGCGGTATGATTGTCGTGTTCATTCGGGTGTCTTGATTTGCGCGCTGGGAGGTCTGCTGACATGCGTTCCTGATTGTCATACAGAAAACGATGCAGTTTAACATAATCCGCGTCGTCCATGCGAACTATAGGGCCAGGTTCCGTTGGTTCTGTGCTCGGAGCGTTGACGGAGATATCTCGCAAAAATGTGGTGACTCGATAAATATTGTTCGTTAAGAAATCGTTCAAGACGATCATGTATGTCTCCTTGGGCCCAAAGAGCACGTTATTTGCGAGGTTCTGTATAACCTTGGTGATGAGCAACGCACCGCGACGAATTTCTTTGCTTTGCGCCGCCATGGACTTGACGAGGTTTTCGGATTCGGGCGATGCAATCGCCGGGCAGAAAAATCGTAGAAAGATGAAATTTCCAACCGCAGTATACTTCGCTTCCGGAAAACGCTTTCCAACGGCCGTAGCAATATAGTAACAAACTTCGCGAAATGACCTGATAGACGAAACCATATTCATTGAGTGGTCGATTCTTTGCGTGGTCTCATCAACCGCATAATCGCGCCCATATCTCAATTGTCACCTACCTTGGAACTCTATGCGCCGACGCACAAATGGCATTCAAGAACGCATCTGTTGTTTTCTGGACATTCTCCAAGTTGCGCTGCCCGTCCTCGCCTTGTTCGACTTTCGACGGATCCAATTCAAATCGTTGATTCGCTGGAGGCTTGCTAATCATGTCCTGCATTACAGGTTGCAGAGTGGCGCGCATGTATTCAGCACCATTGTTTTTGGCGAAGACAGATACGAGGCGGGTCGTTATTGTGGTCCGTCGGAAGAGCTCGGATTCATTTTCTACAACGATATATATACCACAATACGTGAGCAAGATAGAAGTTTAGCACAATTCGAAGCAAGAGCACTTTGCCATACCTGTGTTTGCTACTTCTTTCTCTATAACCGCCCTCAACAAGTGCATTGTTTGATTCCGCGATTCAAAGCAAGTCAGCAACACTCGTGCGACGTCATCAATCTCCGAAACCGGGCAAACTTCGCATAACGACAATGCTATGTTTAGGTCTGCCTCGACGACAAGCTAAGCACCAATTATGAGAAAGTGGCTCAGTACGTATGTGCGTGTAAGGAATCCTCGACACGTTGTTCCAAGTCCAATCCAATATCGTCAGGCTACTCACATCAACCAACTTTTCATATCTATCAATCATCACATTTTCCGCCAGGGTTTCGAATTCAGCTCCTTGATTCAAGATGTTCGTTAGCACTTGCATGAAGGCCGTACGAGTCTTTGTGTCGTCGTGATACGCCATGGTCAGTGAATACCGTAATCCGGAATCAACGTTCGCGCTAAGCAGATTGGATAACGCCAGGATGGTATACTCCTTTAATGGTCCAAGATCTTTAACAGTATCCGGGGATTGCTATTTTAAGAGGGATCGAAGTAATTTAATAGGGTGGGTCAAAAAACAGAAACCATACTCGAAAGATACGCCTAAAATAATACTTCATTTTCACTGTACCCTGTTCAATAGTGATGTATTCTGCATGGTTCTATTGTTACCGATGAGCTGACCAGCCTCCATCGCCTGCAAAGGAACACAAAGTTTAAACCAAAATCAATTAATACCTACGGATCAGTCAGATAATGAAGATTGATGACGAAAGACTATCAAAACTCACCTCCGATATTCGGCAGCGATTAAGAAGCTTAAGGAAAAACTTGAAGTAAGTATAAAACAAGTTGCTCCTCATTTGGTTGAGATTGGTTTCATGCGCTCCTTCCGATGGTTGCAAAGGAAGTTTGTCTAGAAGACTGACGATAGTCTTTAGACAAGCTTGGTCGAGATCACGGTGCAATTTTTCGTTCTGAGTTGCCTCAGATGATGTAGCAAATGCGATTGTCGTATCCGACCTCTGTTTATACCAGTGACGACAATGTGGGTTAAGACAAAACCATCAAATACTTTTGTCAGTTCATGCCGGGAAAGATAGGGTCCAGAAACAACGAGGCTAACATATTGGACCATCTTACCACAGAAAAGTCGCTCGTCCATTCAACAATGATCTCTAGCAGTTTGTTTCTCAATTGAATTTCTCTCCGGAGCGTGACACAGTCTTTCTTTTGCATCAGCACCTCACATAGTTGACACATCTTGACTTTAATCCGAAGTGCGACATGGTTCGTACCTAGACGGTTCAGATATTTGGCGAACGATTGAACAAGGCTACCGAAGTCGACGGTAAAAAGATTGTCCGATGGGTCATTGATACGATCCAAGACGAGTTTCAGGACGGAAATGGCTTGTTCGACGAATAAAGTGTACTGTTCTCTGCAATTCACATCCCCATCAGGGTCGAAAAAGCGGGCGACAATCACCTCCAGTTGCCGAAACAAGTTTGGATACAAGCCTGGTGATAGGTCTGCGCCAAGAGTTTCTTTGACTACCTCGCGCACCAACACGTTCTCTGAGATCAATAACTCCACCATCTCCTGAACAAATTTGTCTACCATGTGATTGGAATCGTGTTGCGCTGAGACACGACGAGGGGTTTGCTCCATCTGTACAGATCCTGAGCGTCCCTTGGCGCCCGTCGGAGTGTTTGGGACCGAAGCAGGGGTCAAGCAACAACCTCCAAGAGCCGCCAAAAAACCAGTGTAATTTTGCCACTCCGAGGACTTTTCCTCATCGATATCACCACGAGAAGTACTCGGTGTAAGTTGTTTCATGGTCCTCAACTTTTCATAGAAGGGGCCAGTTCTCCTGCCTGGTCCAGTATCTAGGACATCTTCTTTTTGCTCTTCGATGGGACGTGCAACGGCTTGCGTGAGAATTTTCCACCTCTTCCACGCCTCCTCCCACGCTGCCAGATTTCCAGGTGTTCCTCGGGTCATCATCCGTAGGAGCTTCCGAATTCGTTTCTGTTGAGCTTTTCGACCAGTGACAATCCCGCTTCCATTGGCCAGATCTATATAAACAGCCATATTCTCCACAATGGTCAATTGGCTATGTTGAGGATCGTCGAGTTCTTCTGTAAGCTGTGCTTCTGTACAAAGATGACTGAAACATATCACGGCTGACGAACATATCTCCGTATCGGCTGAACAAAGCAGGACAAGAAGGGCGATCTCCAGAGCAATAGATGCTGCTAGTCGCTCGCGGATGTCGGAGCCTTGCGAAGCGGACTCTTGGTGATTCCTCAGAAATTCGTTCCTTTTCTCCAACAACTGCCGCAGCAAATCTAACAACATCTTCAATCCCTCCTCTCGTTCCCTATATTCTAATATCTGTCTCGCGATATTGAATACGACGTTCGATGATATCTTCCAAAAGGTCTCCATGATGCTGTCAGTGGGACCCCACCGTGGTATGTACGTTGGTGACTGAAGTGAAAGAAGACAGTTGGATGCGACCGTCTTGATGGTGGCATTGGAATCACGAAGACACGCGGTGATATTGCCCATAAGATTGAAATTCTCCTCGAAATGGTCGGACCCATCGCCCTGTGTGAAATCCAGATGAATTAACACGACGGGTTCATATCATCAGTGCGCAGTTCTTTCGAAATCCGTTCAATGCAACGTCATGAAAGGCTATATGTGCCAAGGCAACGTGAGGATCCTCGAAACAGATAATAATAGTTATAAAAGAAGAAGTAAGCAAAGCGGTACTAACACTTATATAGACCGCCAGTAGGGGATCCTTGCAGTAAAGCCTCAACATGTTAAGTGTCAATTCCACTTTGTCACTCGCTTCTTCCTGGGCCAACTTCTTCTGCCTTCTCTCGTTTCCGCCCATGGTCACCCCCCTAGCTCGAATGGGGGCGGGAGCGTCCGATGGTGTGTTTTTCTCACGGGAATAGTTCTCCTGAAAAAGCTTGCGAAGCGGAGTCGCAAGGCTTGAATACATCGAGGATATGGACGGATTCCAGGGCAGTCGATGTTCCTCAGCGGCGATTGCTAAGCAGCTTTTCACAAGCACGAGCTTAAAGGCTGTCGGGGCTCGGTCTTCCTGTTTGCCTTCCAGGCAAACAGGGATTAAACTACGCAAAGCGTTGCGCGGGTTCAATCGGAATAATGCTGTGAGGCAGTCCGTCATAAGGGCCTGATCGATAGCGTTGTCGGAGTTGAGGAATGGCCGTGAGGGATCGAATAACTTCTCCTTCAATTCGTTCTCGATTTCTGGAACGATATGCCGCAATGCAGACATATCATTCTTGGAAACATAGGTGGAGGCCTTGCAGATGTCGACATAGCATATGGCCGCCACGTCGGCAAGCCGAGCACTTCTCAGGGATTTCTTTAAAGAATCTAAAAACATGGTCTGAGGGCAAAACCGAAGAATAAAAAAAAAAAAAAAAAAAAAAAAAAAAAAAAAAAAAAAAAAAAAGAAAAAAAAAAAAAAAAAAAAAAAAAAAAAAAAAAAAAAAAAAAAAAAAAAAAAAAAAAAAAAAAAAGGGAGAAAAGAGGGACGATTAGCTCGGGCATTAAAGCGACTTTGTTCGTATGGAAGGTCGCAAAACCACTACATACCTTTTTCGACTGAGCCCCTCTCCCTTCGGCCATGGCTGCGGCTAGCAGTACATCAGGACAGAGGATAAGCAGCATCGTCTGCAGTGGCCAGAATACTGCTTTCCTACGTGGATTGTCGGCGAGACTGTTGCAAATATCAAACAGAATCTCGGGTCCACCCTCAAGCCGCCTTTGACTTTGCGCAAGCTGTACAAATTCAGCAGGATAATGTTCAATCCAATTCCAGATAGCTTTGTGAAGAACTATCGCCATCACAGATTGCGCCGAGCGTTTAAGATGAAGAAATGATGTGCCAAGTTCTGGTAGCGACAAATATTATGTACAAGTTAACCAATTTTGCCCCAGTAATGCCTCGCTGTTTTGGCGGAAACGAAAAAATGAAAGTGGGAAGCTTCATTATATATACCTTGTAAGACCATCGATAGTCTCCTCGAATTCAGCGCCGAGCATTCCAGGAGCTTCAATTCTGCTGTTTCTGGCCATTCGTCATTCGTGGAAGTCAAATAAGCGATTCGTGCCCTAATCCTGGCGAACACCACGTTCCAATTACTGGCGCTCGTGTAGAAAAGCACACGTTTTGCGGCATTATATATTTCCACAATGATATCAGTGGAATGATTGTTGGCACCACTGGGACCTGTGAATGGATCATTACGGGCAGCTGCTGCAGGGGGAGGAGCTGTTGGTTGATTGACGGTGTTTTCCTCCTGCGTCGACATTTGATGCAAAAAGCGCGAAAGCACAGACAAAATGTATTTTGCAAGGGAATCGTCCAAGGGCGGAGGATCCTCCATTTTCCGTGGAAGCGTGTATGAAGTGGAAGTAATGCTGTGTTCGCTGGTGATGGAAGAGGTATCGTCGCTGCCGTTCTCGACTCTAGGTGAGGTGATGACAGTAACTTCAGGTTCGGGGAGACCTTCTCGGAAGCATTTCCAGTGTTGATACATGCATGCCGAGAGTAGCCGAAGGATGAACAATTGGGATTGAAGGACATCGAAAGGCACAAAATCCTCCAATACCATCGAAGACGTCTGGTGAATTGAGGCATCGAGCGGGAGCGAATTGGGGGGG
>RBNI01005923.1:0-11940 GCA_003990745.1 Jimgerdemannia flammicorona
CACTTCGAACACGTTGATGGAAATCACGCTATGGATCTTCTCTTGGCGCTTCAATCCTTCGCACGAGATATCGCTCATCGAATATCTTCAGGGCCTGAATCAAGTCATATTCCAGGAAGATGTCAGCCATAAGTGGAAACAGGCCATCATCATAAAATTCTGGGCCATTCGATGAGCTTGTTGATCCTCGTCAAGCTGATGTCTTGAAGCGCGCGCAAGTCAGAGGCGATGAACATTGGTAAATTGGCTTTAGAAGGTTATGCTGACACCAAGGATTCCAGTAAGAATTCTTGCGACATACAGCAGAGGAGGACGTGATGCCTCTCGACTGTTTTACTGACTTGGACTTTGACAGTGGTGTCGAATTGCTCATTCGAAATCTCGAAGTGAGGCAGAAGGAGGAAAATTCCACGCAGTTGCTACACGATCTCGTCAGGCTTGTAAATGTGCATCCATCGTGTTTGGAATTCCTTGGCCATGCCACAACACAGAGTGTATCACTTAAGGAACTCGTTTGTGAAATTACTCTGGACTGCATAGGTCTTATGCATAAGAAGGCTTCCAGGTTTTATATCTGAAAGGCAAAACGGGTCCGAAAGAGGAATCCCAACTTTCTTTATTAGAACAATAATTCAAATCTCCTGCTTTTGTGTTGACCCAAAAATGGGTGTACGAGCAACTCAGCCACCTCGTCTACCATCGTCGGTGTACCGCTGAACTTTTAGACATTATTGAAAGTGCTGCGTTCGACGCGAACATTCCTTCGCTTACAGCCGGAATCCCAAACACCATGAGGTTGTCGGAAGGAATTGGTGGGTGGTCGTAGTGTGTGTGTTTCGGGCTGTGAACTTCTATTCCAATTTACATTATCACAAGACATCCCGACGGCCCAATTAATGGACGACCAGCTCCACTCAGCGACGCAGTCTCCCGCATCGAGCACGTCAAGGGTGAGCAGGCCGTGCACTTCTTCAGCAGTCTTGTCGATAAGGGAGGGTTGGGGTACGAGGAGGAGGAACAGGTGCGGTTTTAGATTCGCTTTTGTTTGGCGCATTTTGTGGGTGTGGGTGTTCCGGTTTCTATTGAATTTCTAATCCTCTTGATGGTCGTTTCAAACATCAACACTCTTCGCCAATATCTCATGTGGAAGTGCCACTCCATCCAGCCTGAGGAGTAGGGCCACGAGGCCGTCGAGGCCATTGAGGAGCGCGAGGAGCGCAAGGAGCGCCGCGACTGGGCTCTCGACAATTTCACCGAACTGGCCGTCGGGTCGCGGAGGCGGCTAAGAGGGTGGTGAGTATTTTTTTTTCCCGTCTTCGCAGTGGGGGGGGAAGAGGGGGGAGAATCGGATAACTGACATGTTTGTGGGCACCCTCTTCGTCTTCATATTCTCAGTCCTCAGCAACACCTATTGGGCCTTCTCGAGCAAACTTTTCCCGTCGCCCGACTCGCCAAACATGCGGCAGCTGTGCTTGACCTGCCCGACGGACGTGCGGGAGCGGTGTACAGCGTTGGTCGACGCCGGGGTCAGGTGGTGGGCAGGCAGATTTGAGGCGAGGATGAGGGGGAGGCTGAGGGAGAGTAGCAAGAAGACGACAAAAACGAGGAAAAGGAACAGGGATAAAGGTGTGTTTTTTGAGGGCCATGTTTTTTCCTTGATGTGGGTTCGTATTAGGAGTTAGATGGTTTAACACGCACGTTCCATTGTTCCACAGAGGCAACGAACACTGCCACAGACACTGATCACTCTACTAGATCGATCCCATCGAGTGCTTCAAGACCACCTCGCGAGGCTCGTCATGCTGGCCGCGTTTGATGTCAATCCCTCCTGACGCAGTACGACAGGAGGTCGATGACCTCATTAAGCAGCTCGTCGAGGCCTGGGCTCGACGGTTCTGAGACCGAGCAGGTGGCCGTTTGTAGAGTTTATATGGAGGCTTGTTTTTCTGTCGTTCTTCGGTCAGTTAAAGGTGTTTATTTAGGGAGAAATAAATACTCGGTTTTGGTTCTCAATCCCAATCCTATTCTTCCGTACAGTCCTTCAAGCTCTACATGGAAGGCCGTCACACTTCGGTGGACCGATGCTCCAATCCGGTAACAGCGCCGGCGCTGGCGCAGCACATCGTGGACATGCACTGCGACGACATCACGTACGCTGTGTCCAAGGCTACTGGCTACCGGTTCGTCAATAGCCGTAATTCCAGGGGGATGATTGTCCGCTTTTTCACCATCCTCTTGGCCTTCGTGCAGGCTGTACCCATGGGCAAGAGAAATGCAGGAAGGATGTATGTGTTGGCGTTATTTTGTTTGCGGGGAGGAGGGTGCCCTGGTGGACGTGAGATGGGTTTGAGGAATGAGCTGTCGATAGGCGCGTAGTGGTGATGTTCGGGGATTGGTATGTTGGGTTTGTTTCGGGTTTAGCGTGATTTGTTCATTTTTGCATCGTAGATCGGAGCAACTCGAGAGTCCTAACCAAAAACACTCGATTGACGTCAAAGGACTGGGATCCATATTAAAGCACCCGAAAAAATCGTTAAAAAGCCTGGGTTACAATTCGATAAGGGTCGCTTTTTCATGATGTGAATATTCCCCTTCTTTGACATCATATTTACATTCATGATCACATTATTCACAATCATTTTAGACATCCCACCTCCAGTTCCAAGCGTTTCGGCATCACTATCCCGATGCGCTGCAAATCGATCGCGGCCGCCCGCTCCGACGACGAAGAAGACGACGGTTAGTCTGGCGCGCCGACGCCGACCCGGCCAAGGGTAAATTCACGGCTGTTTGATGCCAGGGGATTCGCGCAGTGTCCGAGTAGCAACTGCCCTCGGATAAAGAAGGAATGGCTTCTCGATAACCGCCGCGCGTTCAGGAACAAACGGCTTGTACCCGGCGCTGACGACCAGTTCGGATCGCCGAGTAAGAGGAGGAGGAGGCCGGATCGGAGAAGGGTCGTAGCCTGGACATGAGCTTGAACCGAACTGGAGGGGGCCAGGAAAGGGAGCTGGCTGGGCCGGACGACGGCGACGCGTGGGTTGCAGTCACCTCGGCGTTCCGAGAAGCGCAAGCTGCCGCCCATGCAGGACTTGGAGGTAACGTGCTTAATGTTCTGTTCGATATATAGTAAAAAATAAAATAAAATAAAATAAAATAAATCAGAGAAGTGATATTAAGACAATTGAACAACGAAAAATATCAGTTGCTACAAACCGATGCCAAATTGGAAGAGAGTTCTGGAATGAGAATATATGTATATATATTAATTAGCGAAATGCGATTTGGCGGATGATTGGTATATATAAATATAAGCTCAAATTATGTTACAATTGAGGATTACAGATACGTGTGTTGATATAGTGATTATCACACCAAAGAAAAATCACGCACCTTCTGGAGACGCACGCTAGCCAACGCTAGTTCCTAGGTCAGATACAAGCAAAATGTTCGGCAAAGATACCAAAGATTCGAACGGTATTTATAACTATTGGTAGAGCCATTTCCTCGACAAATATTCCTTGAATACCCCTTGTAACCATTGCTTAAAATACGGATTCAAAAGGATTTACCTTATAATCGAGCAATCTCACCCACGATCTTGACCACAGTTCCATCTGGTAAGTTAAATAGAGTTTCGGATAGAGTATTTTCTGTAAGTTGAACAAGAGCTTTCCCGCCGACTTCCTGTTTTTGCAAGATTGCTACATGCGCAGATTTCAATCCGGGAGGGGGTGCTGAAAGTGTTCAACGACTCTGTTTTCATCCCAGGTCTCGATTTCGTCAAGCGAAGGAGTTGGAAGTTTGGAGAAGGACATGGTGGGTAGATGCATGTACTGATTTTTCTTTTGGTGATTTAGTTCGTAAGGTATTTATCTGTGTGGCGATTACTTAGCTTCTAACAAATTCGTGATACACTGGAATAAGCATGGCTGCCATACCTGAGAATTCACTGTGCCATGTTTCTGCGCAATTTTTGTTATGGTATTAGCAGACACTCTCAAGTTTCTGCTCTATCGAGATTGAGAGAAAGATGTGCTGCTTGGCCCTCAGCCAGTTAACGCGTTAGGAATGACTGTAACCATTATATTCATATATATCGGTGCCATTCTTTTTAGCCGCAGATATAGTGGCCCCAGTATCGTTTCGGTTTTGATTCAGTCTCGTCGAGTCATCCAGGCAACATAACATCATCGTATTGATCCCAATCTCGATCGAAACGTCCCATCCCGTTCAGAGCACTAGATATATCCATATTTAATATATCTTTGTAGGTCGAAAAGTAACCGATCTATTTATATTACATTAAACCCTAGTCATGGGAATTAAAAAAAGTACGTCGGCAATGAATATTTGATGATTGCAGCATCGGTAGTGTAAACGGAAATTACCAAACCGGACAGTTAGATGACGCATTCTACGGCTATGCCAGTCCAAACCCTTAACGAAAGGACACAGTGCTAGCGATGATGAACTCTCGGGTCCTAAGAACGTAGATAACTCATGAGAATGCATCACTCCTGCTTATGACCGGGCCGAGTGACCCGGTTTCTTAAACCGGTTTATGCTTAGATGAGCAGCAATTCTTCGCTATTGGACTGCTGCCGAGGTGCGATGCTGCAAGGTTTTCAACTGCAAGGGTATTTATAAACTCGTCCCGCTTTTGATATTCGTGTGAAGTTGAACTTTCGTTTACCGATGGGTACTAAAACATTTTTAATGCTTTTCTGGTTTTCTCAAGTGATTACATACGTGTCCGGCGCACAGAAATTCGTTCTGTATTTGCATTTACCCGAGCCTTACTAGCGATTTCTCAGACCTGTGGACGAAATCTTGGAAGGTGAGTGTATTGCAAATATTTTATCTCTATAGATAATATGACAATGTGAAATTTTACAATGATTATTTTCTCTAGAAACATTATACCAGAAAATACAAAAAATGGATAATATGTAAGTCACGTATTTACGTGACGATAAGTGGCGTAGTAATTGTTGACGCCTAAATAATGACGTAACAGATGTCACGTGCTTACATGTCGAGTTGGAATGAAGAAAATAGAATCTCTATTCTGTTATCTCTTTTTTTTTTCTTTTTTTTTTTTTTTTTTTGAATATTATTAATTTAAAATATAATATATTAATTCAAATAATTATTTCAAAATCTTTATAATAGAATTTTATTTTTATCATCTTTATCATTAAGCTAAAAGATTAATATACAAAACTAAAAAATAGGTTACAACAATGCAAGGTCATTGAAGTTAGATACAATTGATATCAGTATATAAGTATATAAATATATATATATAATTAGTACTTAAAATAAATTAAATTAAATCAATCTCAATTTGATTCAATTCAAATTAATTTAATTTGTTTAGAAGTACTAAATATGATATGAGATTACCAATATCTCTTACATTTATTAATTCATAATACTAAAGTTTTCTCTGTAAATAGCTCAAGGTTGAACTTAAGAATGTATAATATAATTATATAAAAGTATTTTATATTATATTAAATATTTCTATCTACAATATTTATAGTTCTTAATCTTAAAGCTGTTTTTAATAGTCTTGTCCATGATGTGCTATTGGATGGGAACCTCCTTAGTACAATAGTGAATATCAGAATAATTTCAATACTAATAAATTCCAATTAGTTCAACTATAATCAGAATCTGAGCCAAACTAAACTAAAATATTTCTGATTGGGTCAAAAAGTTCTAAGCTCTTAACTATCATGTGATCATATCATAATACCAACTAATGCAACAAAGATGCTAGCCACTATAGGATAATAGAGAATTTCTTGATAGATAATGAAGAAGGAATAAATACTAATAAAATATTATATTAAATAAATATCTATTAAATAAATATCATATTAAACAAAACATAACTGTTTTTATGTAGCCTAATACTCTATATTACTGTGAAAATAACTAAACTCTTTATGACTATCATCTTATATTAAAAAAAGAATAGAACAATAGTAGCTTTAGTAGAAAGTAGAGAAGTTTTTTTAAAAGATATATTTAGCATATGAC
Organism: Jimgerdemannia flammicorona; assembly: GCA_003990745.1. Taxonomy (NCBI): domain Eukaryota; kingdom Fungi; phylum Mucoromycota; class Endogonomycetes; order Endogonales; family Endogonaceae; genus Jimgerdemannia; species Jimgerdemannia flammicorona. The sequence continues at coordinate 6,052 of RBNI01005923.1, forward strand.
AGTCACAAAATGTTTGTATTATGCAAAATAAATTAATTATTTATTCTATATATATTATATTAGTACTAGAATATAGAGAATATTATTGAGATCATATCAGTAATTTTAGCCATAAGGTATTTTTTTTATTTTTTATTTTTATTTTATAGATCTGAAGTCTTGCAGATTTTATTAGAAGAGAACTTAGACTATATAAGCTAAAACTCTCTCCCATCACCCACTAAGTACTATACCTTTATTAAACCTAGGCTAGCTATTGTTTAGTAGCTTGACTATACTAGGTATAACAGAATAAAATTGCTCATACCTTATTTTGTATATCATACTCTTCTTACTACTAAGAGTAATAAATATATATATATTATTAAATATATATCCAAAACTCTAACATATATATAAGACTATACCTGAGCTAATTCATATAACCTCCACTGCTTCAAAGAGAGTGAAAGATAAAGAAAAATCTCTCTTAAAGTATAGAATAGTGGATAGAACCTAGTTCTTTCTAATGAGATAAGTAGAGAACTTATATATAAGGTAGAAGAAGATCTCCAATACCCCACTACTCAAGTCTGCAGGCCTCAATCATGTTGCTATATCAGCTCTTAATTCAAATTGAATGTAGCCAAGATATTTAACCTAAGTAGTCTCAGACTCTCTGACTACCTCTAATAACTAAGACCTAATCCTATAAATTACCAAAAGTAGCTAAGAGTGATACCTACCATCTAACTACTCTGTTTCAATCAGAAGACCCTACTAATATAGCACTCACCTCAGTTCTGATAACTGCCCCCAGCTAAGTACTCTATTAGTCTATTATAATTACTCTTTCTTCTATCTATAATGACCATCTCTTCTCTCATCTCAACTCTATCTAAAAAACAGTCACCTATATCAGAACTATGCTTATCAGAAAGCTCACCAAAGCTCAGAGGGCCCCACTACAGATACTGGAGACCTGTAGATAATCTATACTAGCACTTGATATCTAAGATTAGCTAACTTTATATATAGTCTATAATATATATACTAGATGATACCTTATTAATAATAACAAAAGAAGAAAGTACTGAACTAAAATGAGTATACTCCAGATATAGTTGAAGGCACCAGAAACTGCAAAAAAGTAGAGAAGACACCAATCTGATACTGATAAAGGGACAACTCATTACTATTACCTCTCTCCTATTATACTCTTATAGATATAGCAAACCAACTCAAGGTAGAGGGGATAGTAATAGGAAAAAGAGGACTCAGAAGGTTGTCTACCAAACCTTGTGACTAGTAAGGTAGTAGAGAAAGGAGCATAAGGTACTTTTTAATTAAAAAAGTATATATCTTATGACCGAAAAATTTTATCTCATACAGTCCAGCCAATCTATAAACTACACCACGTGACCATTTATATATGACTGCTGCCAATTTCTGACCTTCAAAAATACGTAATCAGAGGAGTAATCACATGATTATAAAATGTCAAAACACAATCGACCATCAACCAGCATCAAGTGGAGTGGGGGCCTCAGGGTGAGCAATGTCGCGGTTTGGTGGCTAGGATCTATACACAGAGTAGAGGGAGGGTGGAGATTGTGTTAAACAGAGTGGTTTTTCATTGAGAAGGGGTAAGAGAGAGGGGCCCCCCTAGGGGGATTGGATAGGGAGGTGGAATCACTGTATTTATATGGGATAAAAGGAAGTAATAAAGGAAAGAAGTCCAAGTGACTATAATAAAAAAAAAAAAAAAAAAAAAAAAAAAAAAAAAAAAAAAAAAAAAAAAAAAAAAAAAAAAAAATCAACCAGTATCAAAATCTTTATGAGTCTTCTGCCTCTCCTCAAATATATAACTGGCCTATTCCTATTATCTATTGTAATACCAAAAGTTGACTAGATATATATATATATATATATTGTCACGGATGGTCGCTGAGTCCTTTAAATACGCTAGATTCTCTTCAAGATGTATCTCTTAAACTAACTCAAGTTATTATAAGTAAGTTCTTATTGGAGTGCCTTCCCAAGGTCTTATAGTCCTCAAACTTCTTATCTTTAACTGTCTTGTTATCTCTTAGATTGCTTGCAAGGAAGTGTGTATATTGCACTGAGAGGAACTAACTTTATTTCAGAGGAAATAAGAGGGATATTTATACAAAATATAATTTAATGGTTGCTAAGATATAAAGCTAAATATAAATTCCAATAACTAAAACTACTAAGTTCCAAGGCTGGCATTATTTGGTATCACAACAAAATGCCGGTGCTGGCATTATCCAGTATTACATGAGAATACCAGTGCTGGAACAATTTTGCATCACCTCAAAATACCGGTGCTGGCATTATCCAGTATAACAAAGAACTTAGAGTAGAAAGTTCAGGACTAGGGGGGCTTCATCATCATCATCATCATCACTGAAGGAGATGAGATCTGTGAATTCGTCATACAGGTCGCGCGTTTCGCGTACTTCGGGTATGTCACGCGGGATGACGTCATCGATGACGTCATCACGTTCGGCAGTGGCAGGAAAATCGGGAACAAGATCTGGAGCTCTCCAGTCTATGAGGTTCTCTTCCACAAAATAGGGGACAAATGTGGGGTCTTGGGGGGATCTAACCTGGATGCTTGGGCCTTGGAATACTGAGATCAATCCTTGCAGGAATTGGTCTGGGTTGTCCTGAAGGATGGGGTACCAGAAGTCTTCTACTTCTTCGCTGTTGAGGGTGATAGTAGACTGGGCTTCCGTAGCCACCCTGGCTTCTAGTACATTGATATGGCAGGATGACAGGTCTCTGAAATCTGAGACTCTAACATACTCCAAGTTGGGGATCGACCATGGTGTATGTCTGAAGATCTGATGGATCTTCTTAGCTGTCCTCGTTTCATATATGTCCATGGGGGTAGCATCTCGTAGCTCTTGGGTGCTGGCCTGTGAGAACTCCCGGCAGAGGAGGTTTCCTATTTTGTACTCCTACCACATTTGGAGGCATTCAGTAGTAATGGTGATCCTTGTTTCCATTTCATGGCGGTAGAGGATAAAGTGATAGAGGTCTGTAGTATCCAGGTTGACACTAGGAGTCCTTCTTGAGCGGGTCCTCATGGCTCTTCTGATGTCTTAGAATATCCTTTCTTCAACTGAGGTACCTTGGTGATTCCTTGACCTTGAGGTTTGGCAGGCAATAGGCATTTCATTTATGGTAAGTCTTTGAGCTATTTTGGGATTGGTAGTTCTTGTTGGTTGCTGCTACTGCGGTTCCTTGGTCCTTCTTTTATATTCTTCAGGATACTTGTGCTGTGGTCACAATGACTCACGGTTGGTCATCGTTGCTCATCTTGTATGCCGTATGATCTTCTTGTACTCCGATCTGGTGGCTTTGCAAGAAAAGGCTGTCTCCTGTGCTGATGTCATCATTCTGGGGTCACCATTACAATAGTTATCTCTTTCAGATATATATAGATCTCCTTATCTTTAGACCATTATTTTACTGATTGAAAATAGGATTTCACTGATTTCTAAAGTATACAGTATATCTATAAGAGTACTGGTAGACTTTATAATATTATTATAGAGATATATTTCTATATTTCCTTTGTCTTAAGTATATATGAGATTATTGTTATTTAGTTTAATTAGTAGATATTTGAAAAGACTCATATGTAAAAAGCCACTCTCTATATACTATTATATATATATTGCATAGTACTGAAATCTGTAAGTCAGACATTATAGTCATTAGCTATATTAGTACTATATTTAGTAGTCATATAGCTGAATATATGATTGGTCATAAAACTGCTCATAGATCTGATACTACTAGAGCTAGCAGAACTATTACTGGTAGAACATTTGTATTGTTAAAAATTGTCATCTATTTTAGTAGTATTTATATTATCACACTTTTCTTTATTATGTCTATATTGGCTTTTTCTATACTTATTTTCACTACTATCCTTCTTATTCTTCTCTCTATAATAATAATAGTATTTTCTATATTCATACTTACTATAGTATTTACAGTAACTATTATTCTTAGTTAATTAGTTACAATTATATTGATTTTAAACTTGGGTTCATTCGTATTAATCTTGATTTTGTTAGCTATACTGACTTTGAACTCATTTGATACTACTATATCTATAGAAGCTATGGAAGGCTTTTTCATTATCTTCAGGATTGCTTTCTTAATATATCTCTTCATTTATAAGACTAATGATCATGTTGGCATAGTTTATAAGTTCTCTACTCTTATATATAGCTGTAACTACTTATTATATACTTCTGAAAGATATTTTGTAAGTATCAGAACTTTGTCTTTATTATTAATAAAATCTATAGATATGCTGAAAGAATATACTTGATTTACTAAATTATTTATATGATAGATATATTTGCTTATACTCTCCTTAGACTTTATTTATAAATAGAATAACAGAAATTGTAAGTGAAATAAATTTGATATGGATGCCTATATATGACAATTTCATAATATCTCATATATCTTATTAGCTATCATAGTAAGCATTATGAGCTTTATTTGAGAATTTGACAATATGAATATAATTTCCTATAATTCTCAGTAATTATTTATAGTATCATTGTCTTGAATTTGTACTTGCAGTTTTATATACATTACTAAGTCATATTTATCAAGAAGATTTATCATACAAAAAGTTCAAATAATATAATATTTACTGCTAAAGATTGAGATAGATCTTTGGGCTATATTTATTCTAATAATTGAGATTATATTTCCAGTAGTAGTATCTGTACCAGTTGTAATGGAACTATCTCTACTATTGCTAGAATGCTTATAATTAATACATATGTCTATATTATTAGCCTGATCTAGCTTATTATAGAGTTTGCTTATAGTATATATTAAAGGTATATTTTTATAGCTACTTAGTACTCTTCAGAGCTTATAAACTTATTAAAAGAGGTGATTTTTCTTGAACATATATAGGTTATATATTTTATCCATTACTGATAAATACTATAAAACTGATAAAAGAGCATAAGTCATATATATATTGATACATCAAGTTACTATCCTAATATATATATATATTATATATATATTATAATATTTAATTTAATATTCATTTTTAAAATAGTTTTCTGATAAAGATTTTTGTCATTATTATTTAAAAATTATCAAAAGTCACTATTGTTATTTATTATTAATAGTTTGACTCAGTTATATATATTTGTAGATTTTGAAATAGTTCTTTTTAATTTTTAATAATTGAGAAGTATTTTTTAATTTAGCTTTCCTAATCTTAATATTATAAAACTATATATTGATAAAATTAATATATTGTAGATAATCAAGATACTATCAGCCTTATTCTGAGTTCTTATGTATAAGGAAGCACTAAGTTCTAACTATCTATTATAGTAGTATTGTTTAAGTATTACTTTTAGATTCTTATATTAGTAAGAGTGCTATACTTATATTCCAAGATAATTAGACTTAAAATCATTAATAAGTTATATCTGAGGGTTCTTTGATAAGTATATTGCTATTTTCTTATAGTTAGAAAAAACATAGCTATGATTATATTATACTCAATATAGAGAGTATTTTGTTTTTAAAGATGGCTAAAAGTTGGTGCTTGGGGAGTGGGTCATAAGGTGGGAGTAGTTAGTATTAGAGCTTCTGAATTGATAGTAGCAGGGGTGGGGACCCTAAGGGGGTCTGTATTATGGACTTGTAGAGAAGATTTGTATAAAGAGTGGGAGAAGAGTTAGTATATCTGGGGGGGTAATTTCCTTCTAGAGAAATAGAAGAAGAGGGAGAGCCCCCTGTGATATTAGATGAGGGGAGCTGATCTATATTGATATAATATAGAATAGTTGATAATAAATGAGAGAGTTTAAGTAGCTATAAAAA
>RBNI01005924.1:0-11939 GCA_003990745.1 Jimgerdemannia flammicorona
GTCAGGAATCATGACAATCTCCTCGCCCACCATTGCATTCGAGTTAATTTTTGTGGGCAACCATCTGCCAGAACACTGAAGTGCCAATTCCTTTGTCAGAGGTATATATATAGCAAAAAGAAAGATGCCAAATTCCTTGGCCAGGAAATGACATCGATTGGTGTATTAGCGATGGCGTCAGAGCCATGCAATAATCAACATTCGTCTTTTGGACATTACTTTATTCTGTCTTATATTGTATACTTGACCCCAACTAACTTTGCCCTGTATGTTAGTCATCCACTTAAAAAGACCCATACCAGCACTGTGTGCAAAACCCATCTCAATCACATATACATACAAACATATCTCATTCTATTGTACCTGACAGAAGTGTTAATAGCAATTATTGGGGAGGAGGTTCAGAAAATGTTCACTTGCAGCCCTAATGGATTCTCATGTATATTTCTTATGAAAGTAGCTGCTGATTAACTTGTTGAATTTCTCCTTAAGTTTGATAGTATAGGAGCTTCTTTGTTAAGTATGAAGAAGATGTTGAATACTTCTTAGATAGTTTCATTGTTGAGTTTGTCAAAATCCTCTTAGCTGGTGTGGGTTTTGGTCTACTCAGTGATAATTCTGTTAGATTCTTTGGCTTGAGTCCAGGGTGAAGATGCTTTCTAACTATTGCTGACAATGTTGGCAATATTAATTAGTTCTGATTGTCTATAATAGATTCTTGAAAAAAAGTTGCTTATAGATAAAAAGTAATGTCTGTTGATATCAAATTATAATAAAACTATATATTAATAGAATTAATATATTGAAATTATTATATTTTGAAAATTTGTAACTTATATATAGCTTATATATAACTATATCATTTTTTATTATATTACTGATTTTAATATATAAATATATACTACATATCTGAAATAATAAATAATATTCTTCTTTGCTGTTTATCAGTATCTACTCTATATTCACAATAAAGATTATAAGTCCTACTATATATGTTTCAAAACTGAACTAATGTTTTATTAAATTTTATATTTTATTTATTTTGAATATAAATACTATATAATAATTATATTATTATACTTTATTATAGCTCTATATCAGAGATATTCAGAATACTAAATTTATTTTATTTAAGATTAATATAACCATAAAAAGAAATTTCCAAATATATATATATATATTGAATTAGTTTTGTAATTATAGATATTTTATAGATATTTTTAGTATTTAATATACCCTCTCTTTACTTTATATACTACTTAGATATATCTTAGTATACTCTCAACTAATTTCTTATAAATATTATCTAGAACAGTATTCTATTTATCTTTATTCTATTTCAGAGCTCATATATATTCTTTGGATATTCTTTATATATGTTGAACTATCTCTTAATATATATTTATAAATACTTAATGAGATTGAGATTGGATAATTATATAGATCAGTCTAAAAGATAAAGTACATATTTCTTAAACTATTTCTTAGTAATATATGGAGTATACTTAGAGTTATTATTTTGTTAAAATATTTATTTCTAATTAATCTTAAAGTATTTAATCAATTTTTTCAGTTTGTTATTAAGGATTAATTTATATAGCTTAGCATCTATTCTTCTATTGATTATATATATATATTCTATATTATAGTAATTTATATATCTCTAAACCATAACTGATCTACTCTTGAATTTCACTATCAGTATTATATATTTCTCTTTGAGCAAAGTCTCTGATATTTTCTATATCTATTCTTGTCTATAAGATTCAAAATAATTGATTTTGGTCTCATTTGAGAAAATAACAAGTTTTTAGTTATTAATTGTCTAGTCTCTATACTTGTATATAAAATTATAGTAAGTTTTGATATATTAGTATAATAATCTTAGTTTTTCTGCAGTTTTCAAACTAATCTTTTTCAGAGCCTGATATATCATTTGAGTACTTATAGCTAGTCTATTATCTTTTTCAAATAGTTTTGAGATCTTTGGCAATATATCTACCTTGTTACTAGTTATTTAACAAATGAGCTATAACTTATTATAAGCAGAGAGTTTGCTCAGATAGTCTTCTTTTAAGATAACATTGTTGTCACAATAATTTTTTCTAATATAGGCAATAGAAATTTGGCTAATACTAGTCTCTTTTATAATTTTTCTTATTATTATACTAGAATTTAATATATTGATAATAGTATTATATATATCTAAGAAGAGAATCTTCATTAATACCTTTTTCTGATATAATTCACATTACACCAACTTCAAGCAATGCTTTTCAATACAATTTAGAGAAAAGATACTAGTAAAATATCATCAAGCAAGAGTTCTGATAGGTATGCTGGATCAGGTAGACCTGGGGTATTCAACTAGCAGTATGTGGGGAGAGATTATAGATTTTTATACTATCTGGTAGATGGTAGACTACTAGAATGTGAGGAGTACTACAATGTAAGATAAGTTGGGGGATTAGTATAGATACCAGAATATTGACTGGAAGAGTGTGAGGTTTTGAGAGACTTTTGGAAGCAGTAGGAGACTAGCTAGATATAAAGAAGAGACCAGATAGAGAGAGGCATTGCTGGGAAGATTTGAGAACTAGGTTGGTGGGAGGTGTGGGTAATGAATAGCTTATTATAGAGTGAGTTTTAGCTATATAGATAGGGCTAACTAGATATTGGCTCTTTGTTTTTAAGGAGAAGTAATAGCTGAGTTTGTAGAAGAGGTTGTTAAGATGAGAGGAGTTGATGGGAGACATACTGACAGGGTGGTGGATTGGATGGAGTCCCTAGGGTGGGCATTACTGATATCTGGTGGAAGAGATTTATGAACAGAGTAATGGGTGAGTGAAGGTGATTAATGATCTAGTGGTCTTTAATCAGGAGAGTATAAGAAGGGGAGGCCCCCCTAGGAGAATAGGATAGGAGTGGGCTCAGTATATTATATATGGAATAGATAGATGTATTAATAAAGAAAAGAGTCCAAGAGACTATAAAAAAAAAAAAGAGAGATTATAGACTGAGGATGAGTACTTTTGAAGAAGAAAATGATAGAGAGAGCTCTGGAGTGGGGCCAGTGTTTGGTGGAAATGAGGGCAGATCTGGGCCCCCAAGCTTTGTAGATAAGGTGAAGGAGAGTAGATGACCAGCAGGTGCTCAGACTGACATAGCTGAGGGGAAAGACAAGGCTGTCCTAGAGAGGGCAGAAGGTCCTTTGCTAAAGAGAATGAGTATAAGAGTAAGAGAGACTATAGCTGGGGGCAGTAGAGTGACTGTTAATAGAGGTGTAATAGTGGATCTGGAAAAAAAAAAAGAGATGTGATGGCTGATAGTAGTACTATATAGAGGAACTGGCAGGGATATAGAAATCTGACTAATAATATAATAGACTTAGTAGTAGCCCTATTACTCAAGAAATCAATCTTGGAGTTTGCAGTCATATTGTACTTCTGGAGCTTAGTAGTAATAGCAAAGATGGTTCTGAGACTAATATCAAAGCAGATGGCTGGAGCTATCTTGGTGAAGTTCTTGAAAGAGTTTGAGGAGATAGAGGTGGGCTTTGAGGAGACTACTCTCCTCAAGGAGATATTGAAGACAGGTTTGACTATAGGTGAAGTAGTGTTTTCAATGGCTTGCTATCTGCAACAGTGCCTTTCTCCAGTAATATTCAGGTTACACAACTTTCTGATATACTTTCAACATCATTTTCAGAGAAAAGATACTAGTATCATAGTGACCAATGAGTATTCTGAGGTGTATACTGAGCAGGGTGACCCTGGTATATTTGACTGGCAGTATGTGGGGAGGGGCCCCAGCTTGGAGGGAAGTATGAGGGGCCTGCTGGTAGGAGGATATGGTAGGGGAGAGGGTGGTACTGGAGGCCAGGAGGCAGAGAGAGTAAGCTTTATAGAGAAGGTGAAGGGGGATCAGCAGGGAGCTGAGCTGGAGAGCTGGCTGAGGGTGAGTAAGGTGATGGTGAAGTCTACAAGGCAGGGGCCTTAAGGGAGAGCTCCTTTGGGGGACCAGAGTAGTGAGGCCAGTGGTGTAGTAGCTGAGGGAATAACTGCTGATAAGAGTGTGATGGGCAATCTGGAAAAAAATCTAGATAAAACTGCTGATGGTGTACTGAGCAGTAGGACAGACATGAGACCTAGTGATCTAGCAGATGGTATAATGGGACTGGTGGTGGTACCATTACTCAAGAAGTCAATCTCAGAATTTGTAGTCACTCTATGCTTCAGGAGCTTGGCAGTGACAGCAAAAATGATTCTGAAGCTGATTGTGAAGCAGGTGGAAGGCACAGCTTCTGTTAAGTTCTTGAAGGATCTGGAAGGGGTGGAGGTGGACTTTGAGAAGGTGGGGCTGCTGGAGAAGGTACTGAAGGCTGGGTTGATAGTAGGGGAGGTGTGTGTCCTGATAGCACAGTACTTGAGATGAGACTCCAGAGTAGTACAGCTCCTGGTAAAGAGAGTGCTTACAGTGACCACTGGAGAAACAAGGAGGAGAGTTGAGGAGGTCATGGCTGAATACAGGGAGGTTGTCAATATAGAGTTTAGGGTCTGGGAAGAGACCACCTTCCAAACAGGAGATGTTGATGTCTAGATTCAGCTGGCAGAGAGAGAGGCTACTGGTAAGACATGTAATTGACCTTCAGTGATGATGTGGGAAGCTTTTGTATATAAGATGATGAGAGTAAAGGGGAGTGAGGAGGAGGAGGAGGATCTGTTAGAGGTACTGGAGGAGCTGAGTAGTATGGTAGAGTAGAGGGTGAAGTCTTGGAAGATGTATGTGGAGTCAATGCACTTGGAGATTGTTGATGGGAAGTGGGTCCATGTTGACAAGGGGCTGTGGGAGAGGACCCAAGGTTGCAGAAGACAGAGAGAGTTGCTAGTAAGTCTGGAGGTGAAGAAGACAAAGGCTGCTGATGGCAGTGAGGATACTGAGAGAGTTTTGGTGAGTGTCTGGGCTGGGGGGCAAGGGGAGAATATGGAGGTGGGTCTGGAGGAGACCAGGAAGGTGCTAAGTAAGGACCCATATGAGAACAGTATGTTCAAAGTCTGGGAGCAGTCTCCTATATCTACTCCTCTGATCAGGTGGAGACCAGTTGCAAGGGGCTGAGCAGTGAAGGATGTGTCCATGTATGGTGCTCAGAGGGTGCACTTTGGGGTTCTTGAGGTGGCAAAAGGTGGACAAGTGGTGGCAGTTGGTGAGGAGGAACTAGTGGATGTCCCAGAGGAGGAGTGGAATGAGGCTATAAGTATGGGGGAGGATATATATCTTGATGCTAAGTGGTGGATAGCCTGTAACCCCTGGGGGGAAGAAAGTGGGGAATCTACTATAGATGTGCCAGATGATGAATAATCTTATAGCAGAGGAACTGGGAGAAGTGGACCTGAGAGTGATGAGTGATGAGCACTGGGCAAAGATCTTGTATAGCAATGGAGTAGTAGAAGTATTGAGGGCTGAGGTATGCAGTTTTCCTAGAGGAGAAAGGGTATGAGCTGGCAGTTGTTGCTGGTGAGTGAGCCATTTACTACTGGGAAAAGCATTATAGTTTACAGCTCTGGCAGGAGGTCTGCCTGGAGAATCATGAGGATTTTGAGGAAAAGAAAGATAGGAAAATGGTCAAGCTACTGGAGGGATTGAAAACTGGGGGGGCTGAGGAGGAGGTAGTGTCTGCAGAACACAACCTGGACTTGGCAAGAGAGGTGAGAGATATAGAGCAGTAGAGAATGTGTTTTCAACTCCATAATATTCCTTATGAATAGTACAACTAATATTTTCTCTCTCAATGTGAATAGGTTATGGGGTTTATGTCAGCATTAGAATATTTTTGCTTAGCTGAAGGGACAGAAGGCTGATCTCTTTCTTTTACAAGATATCAGATGTGAGGATGATTTAGATAGACAGAAGTGGACTAAGGAATAGGGAGGAGAGACGGTATGATAAGGTAAGGTGGAGATTCTGGTCTGGAGAGGCAGAGGAGAGATATGAGAGGTGAGGAGTTGGGGAGACAGGCTGGTCTGGGGAGAGTGGATTCAAGCAGGTTGGGAGTCAGTTACAGTGAGATCTTGCTACTATCCTGCTATTTGGAGAGAGTATATGGACTAGGTGAGGGGTCTCCTAGAGAGTGGGGCTCTTACAGAGACTGGAGTGGATATACTTGGCAGAGACTTCAATATGGTTTGGGATGTATTAGTGGATAGAACTGATAGAGAGTGGGGGCTGAGGGTAGGAGTGGTGGTCTAGAGGTATAGGAGGAGATAGAGAGACTAAGTGTGATGGTGGGATGCTAGCAGGGGATTTTGGAGTAATAGGAGAGTATATACACACTGGGCCAGAGGTCTGGAGATGAGGATTGACTGGGTTTTAACTGCAGACTACTGGGGATTAGATATCTGGAAATCACTGGAGGTTGAATGGTGTCTATGGTCGGATCATTGGGGGTTATTGGGACAAGGACATTTTGGGAAGAGTGGGGATGGGCCTGGATATTGGTATCTAAATTCCTCTTTGTTGGATGATAAGGAGCTGTGGGATAAGTGGGCTGTAGACATTCAGCAAAGGGTGGAGGGATGGGTACAAGAGGGGACCCCTGTAGGTGTCTGGTGGAGGTGGCTAAAGGAGGCAGCTAGGGTCTACTGGAGAGAGGCTGGCAAGATAGCTGGTAGACAGAGGAGGTGACAGGTGGCGTGGGCTTCTGCTAAGCTGGCTCAGCTTCTGGAGGATAGGGCTAGACTATTGGCCCTAGAGAGGGGGGAGGACTGGAGATTGTTACAGGTATAGAAGGAGGTAGAGGAGCTGCAACTGGTAGTAAGAGAGGAGGAGGAGGCATGGGTATAGAGTTTGGCAGTGCAGTTGTAGTGGCAGGGACTAGAGGAAGAGGAGAGGCCCTCTAAGTTCCTCACAAGGGCCCTTTGGACATAGAGAGTTCAGCAGAGGTGGAAGGGGGCATTGAATGCTAATGGACATCTAGTGTATAATATATAAGACATTCTCAGATTGTTAAATGGGAAGTGGAGTGGTTTGTGGAGTGAGAAGGAGGAGAGGGCTGATGAGACTGCTATTGACTATACTTTGGAGGATTGCACCCACTATAGGTAGGAGGACTGGACAGCATGGTGTTGCCAGTACAGAAAGAGAAGATTCACCAGGTTTTTGCCACAACTTTACTGAGCATAGCACCAGGGGAAGATGGCTTGTCCTGGGACTTTTGGAAGAAGATGGTGAGAATCCCTGGTGTATTAGATAAATTGATAGTAATGTGTGACTTAGTGCTAAAGTCAAGGAGATGGGTGAGCAAGCAGGATCTAAGGCTGGTGGTACTACTCTATAAGGATAAGGATAGGAGAGAGGACTGGAGAAACTGGCAGCCAATCATACTGCTGGATATGGACAGGAAGTTGGTTACTAAGGTAGTGGTGGTAAGGTTGCAGAAGGTGCCCAGCAGATATTGGGGGAGGAGTAGTGGAGCTTTGTGGGTGGCTGACTTATTAGAGATGGCACAGCTTGGGTATATGGTATTATGAGAGAGTATGAGCCTGTGGACTAGATGGGTGCCTAGTTTTTCTGGATCAAGAGAAGACCTATAACTGTGTCCAGTGAGTCTGGTTGGCAAAGGTACTGGATAGAATTAGCATCCCTCAGTAGTTCCAAGTGGCAATAATCAGCCTATTGGAAGAGAGTTGAGTAGTACTTATATATAATAAGTACCAAGGGGGGGCTTTTCCTCTAGGTAGGGGGGTCTCTCAAGGGGACCCACTGTCACCCATTTTGTATATACTCTCATTGAAGCCATTAATAGATAAAATTTGATAGAAGATAGTAGAGCTCTCAGTATTAGACATTGGATGGAAAGTTGGAGCCTTTGTGGATAATATAGTAGTTGGACTGGGATCAATTGCTGATATAGAGGAACTCAGGACAATGGTGGAGTGGTATGAGGTGCATTCTGGGGCTAAAATCAACTGGCACAAGTGCAAGATAATGGTGTTAGATAATGGCCTAGTGGGAGGGGATGTCATTGGAACAATTGTCCCTACTAGAGAGACAGTATAATACCTAGGTGTTTATTTTTCAGTTTATGGATCAGTCTTACCTAAGGCTTAGTGGGAGAAGTAAGTTGTAATCTGGGGGGAGGCCCTGTAGAGTTGGAGTGGCTGCCAGGTGTCTCTAGCTGGGTCTGTTTCTATTTTAAATGTCTACTGGCTACTAAAGCTGTGGTATTTAGCTTATTATCTGGACTTCCCAGCCTGGGTGGTGAAGCAACTGTTGAAACTGATCAAGGGTTGGATCTGGGCCAGAAGGAAGAGTCAGATTAGCTGGAAAATCTTATCTCTACCAGTCACTAAAGGTGGTCTGGAGCTGGTTGACTTTTCAAAGAAGCTGCACTGCCTAAGAGCATGGTGGTTGAAGAGGGTGGTGGAGTTGAGAAATAGTAGCTAGGTTCTCCTGATGAAGAAGGTCTGAAAGATGAAGTCCTCACCAAGAGGCTCTACAGATGATCTACTATCCTTGGTCAGGCTTCAGAACAATGGTCTCATATAGTATAGGGGATTCTGGTAGGAAGTTGTAGATGGGGCATATTACATTGGAATTCGCTAGTAGGGAGATGAAGGGGAGATGCCTTGGGGCCCTGCAATGTAGAGATAGGACTGGGTACTATTGGGGGGTATCTTGCTGCTTAATTTCAATATTAGTGATGGGGTAGAGTATCAGAGGGGGTTAGGACAGGATTTGTGGTCTGGTGGATAGCAGTAGGCAGATATTGAAGAGAAGTAGGATTGAAATAGGGTCTGGGCCTAGAGTGCTGAGGTCAGATGATAGCTACCACCAAAGTACTGAGTGGTCTGGTAGCACTTATTATAGAGAAATATCATGCTCAACTTTTGCTTGGGCCATCTAGTTGAGGGGGGTAATTTTGACTGTGAGGAGTGCTTTAATATAGGGCAGAAAGGGGGTTTTGTACAGATACCTGAACATTGACTGGGAGAGTATGAGGTGCTAGATGACTTTTGGTTGGCAGTTAGATATCAACTGAGTATTGTACATAGGGGAGTTGGTGTGAGGGGCTGGTGGGAGGATTTGCAGGATAGATTGGTGGGGGGGATTGGGTTAGAGTAGCTCACTTTAGATTGGGTTATTACTGTATGAGTAGAGTTAGCAGGCTACTGGGTATTTGTTTTTGAGGATGAGAGGAGACTAAGTTTGAAAGCATAGTTACTGAGATGAGAAGGGCTGATGGAGGATATCTTGATGGGCTGGTGGCTTGGTTGGGGTATGAAGAGTGGTCGGCAGTGTGGTTTGATCAAGAAAATCTATAGGCAGAGTGGGGAAGAGTTGGAGTGGTGGGTGAAAGGGTGTCTTTCAAGTATGAAGAGATAGGGGGGGGCCTCTCTAGGGGGATTGAGTAGTGAGAGGAGGTACTATAACTATATCTATAGACTTGTAATAAATGGCAAAGTCTAAGTGACTATAAAAAAAAAAAAAAAAAAAAAAAATAGCTTGCTATCTGAGGTGGGACTCCAGCGACACTCCTTTCTCTGCTACCTTACTAGTTACAAGGTTTAGTAGGCGACCTTCTGAGTCCCCTTTCCCCTATTATTACCCCCTCTATCTTGGGTTGGTTTGCTGTACCTGCAGGGGCATGATGGGAGGAGGGCAATGGTGATGAGTTGCCCCTTTATTGATGTCAGATCAGTACTTTCTCCACTTTTTCATGGATTCTGGTGCCTTCAGCTGTGTCTGGGATGTACCCGTTTTGGTGTGGTGCCTTCTTTCTTTTGCCATCGCCAACAAGGAGTTGTCTCAGTGTGTCTCAGGCTATGTAGGGAGTTGGCTGACCTTGGGCATCAAGTGCTCAGTGTAGGTTACCTGCAGGTTCTTGGTGTCTGTGGTGGAGCCCTTGGCTTTGGCAAGCTTCCTGGTGAGTGCAGTTCTGGCATAGGTGACTGTTTTTCAGGTATTATCGGGATGGGAGGGAAGATGGCTGTCACAGATAGGAGGAAGGGCGATAACAGTGAACTAGTAGGGTGCCAGGCTGGGGGCAGTCATCAGGGCTGGGGCAGGTACTGCTTTGGTGGGGCCTTTTGATTGGTGTGGCACGGTTAGGTGGTAGGTGTCACTCTCAGCTTCTTTTAGCAGTCAGTGGGGTTGGGCCCCAGTTGTCAGGGGGGGTTAGGGGGCCCAAGGCTACCCATTTCAGGCATCTTGGCTACACTCAACTGGAACTGGGAGCTGATATAGCAATGTGATCGAGGCCTACAGGCTTGAGTAGTGGGGTATTGGGGGTTTCCTCCTGCCTCATGTGTAAGTCCTTTACTCACCTCGACTAGGAGAACTAGGCCCTACCTACTGTATTGTACTTTGATGAGGGTTTTTCTTTGCCTATCATTCTCTTTGGGGTGGTAGGGGCTATTCTAATCAGCTCAGGCATAGCCTTGTATTTTTTTTTTTTTTTTTTTTTTTTTTTTTTTTTTTTTTTTTTTTTTTTTTTTTTTTCTAGGATGAATGTTTGCACATCCATTTAGATTCTGAGCATTTTATATTTAACATTGGTCAGAGGACAGAGGGTAAGTTTATCTATCTGTTCGTTCTTTACACGACGATTCCATGATTGCTATGGCCCCAGCTGGGCTTCAGCCTAGGGGCGGGGTTCTGGCTCTTTGAAGTAGCGTGTGCCTTCGTTCGTCAGGCATCATGACAATCTCCTCGCCCACCATTGCATTCGAGTTAATTTTTGTGGGCAACCATCTGCCAGAACACTGAAGTGCCAATTCCTTTGTCAGAGGTATATATATAGCAAAAAGAAAGATGCCAAATTCCTTGGCCAGGAAATGACATCGATCGGTGTATTAGCGATGGCGTCAGAGCCATGCAATAATCAACATTCGTCTTTTGGACATTACTTTATTCTGTCTTATATTGTATACTTGACCCCAACTAACTTTGCCCTGTATGTTAGTCATCCACTTAAAAGACCCATACCAGCGCTGTGCGCGAAACTCATCTCAATCACATATACATACAAACATATCCCATTCCATCATACCTGACAGAAGTGTTAATAGCAATCATTGGAGAGGAGGTTCAGAAAATGTTCACTTGCAGCCTCAATGGATTCTTATGTGTGTTTCTTGTGAAAGTGGCTGCTAATTAACTTGTTGAATTCCTCTTTAAGTTTGATAGTATAGGGGACTTCTTTGTTGAGTGTAAGGAAGGTATTGAATACTTCTTTGATAATTTTATTGTTGAGTTTATCAAACTCCTCTTGGCTGGTATGGGTTTTGGTCCACTTAGTGATGATTCTGTTAGATTCTTCAGCTTGAGTCTGAGGAGTATCTAGGGTGAAGATACTTTCTAACTATTGCTGACAATATTAGCAATATTAACTGGTTTGGATTTTCTGTAGTAGATTATTAAAAAAAGGTTACTTATAGATAGAAAGTAATGTCTGCTGCTACCAAATTATAATAAAACTATATACTGATAGAATTAATATATTAAAATTATTATATCTTGATAATTTGTAGCTTATATATATAACTTATATATAATTATATTACCTTTAATTATATCACTAATTCTAATATATACAGTATATTCTAAAACTGAACCAATGTTTTATTAAATTTTATATTTTAATTATTTAAATAAAAATACTCTAAATAAATATATTTTATATTATAATATATTATAGTTTTATATTAGAGATATTTAAAAATATTAAATTTATTGTTTTCAAATTTTTATTTTATCTTTAAAAAAAAATCTAAAAAAAAAAATTTATTGGTTCAGTTTTGGAACCAAATTATTTATAAATATTCTTTATTTAATAGATAGACAATAAATTGAGATATATATTTAAAACTTATTATAATTATTCTTTTAATATTTCTCTATAATCTTATATAATTTATTTTTTAAAATCTTATTTATTTTAT
>RBNI01005925.1:0-11938 GCA_003990745.1 Jimgerdemannia flammicorona
TTGTACCATAAATGTCCTCATGAAAAATATGTCTGCAAGGTACTAGATAACGAGTAAAAAATCAACAGTAACATTCTGCAGTTTTCAAGTCAGAAACTACCTTACCCTTCTCTAATCTTGATGCTACAGCAAGAGCTTCATCACCAATTAATTTTTGTACTGGATATGGAAATTTGTGAATTTCATCCAAAATATCTTCAGAAATATCAGCCAAAGAAATTCTGCTGGTGCGAAAAATAAAAGCTGCCTTTTCTGAATCACCATACTTCTTGTTATCAATTTTAATTATTTTGTAAGCAGCTCCTAATAATATTGAAAAAAAAGAGAAGGAAAAAAAAATCAGTGTAAGAAAGTAGCAAACGAGCAAGTGAGCGAGCACGCGGCAAACAAGCAATTGAGTGAGTGGCAAACAAACAATTGAGCAAGTGACAAATGAGCAATTGAGTGAGCGGCAAATGAGTAAGTAAGCAAGCTGCAAATGAGCAAGTGAGCAAGCAAGCCGCAAACAAGCAAGTGAGCAGACAGCAAACGAGCAAGTGAACAAGCGGCAAACGAGCAAGTGAGCGAGCACGTGGCAAACGATCAATTGAGCAAGTGGCAAACGAACAATTGAGCAAGTGGCAAACGAGCAATTGAGCGAGTGGCAAACGAGCAAGTGAGCAAGCCGCAAACGAGCAAGTGAGCAAGCAAGCTGCAAATGAGCAAGTGAGCAGATGGCAAACGAGCAAGTGAACAAGTGGCAAATGAGCAAGTGAGCGAGCACGTGGCAAACGATCAATTGAGCAAGCAGCAAACGAACAATTGAGCAAGTGGCAAATGAGCAATTGAGTGAGTGGCAAACGAGCAAGTGAGCAAGCCGCAAACGAGCAAGTGAGCGAGCAAGCTGCAAACGAGCAAGTGAGCGGGCGGCAAATGAGCAAGTGAGCAAGCAGCAAACGAGCAAGTGAGCGAGCACGTGGCAAACGAGCAATTGAGCGAGTAGCAAATGAACAATTGAGCGAGTGGCAAACGAGCAATTGAGCAAGTGGCAAATGAGCAAGTGAGCGAGCAGCAAACGAGCAAGTGAGCAAGCCACAAATGAGCAAGTAAGCGAGCAAGCCGCAAATGAGCAAGTGAGTGGGCGGCAAATGAGCAAGTGAGCAAGCGGCAAACGAGCAAGTGAGCGAGCACGTGGCAAATGAGCAATTGAGCGAGTGGCAAATGAACAATTGAGCAAGTGGCAAATGAGCAATTGAGCAAGCGGCAAACGAGCAAGTGAGCAAGCACGCGGCAAATGAGCAATTGAGCAGCAAATGAGCAAGTGATCAGAATTAAAATTATACATACCAATAATTCCAAAAGTAACTGAAGTTATTGATTTCAGTTCACTGTGGTAAGACTCAAGTATATTGGTTGAAGTTACTTGTAGTAACAAAGGTAAGTGTTGTCTGGCCCACAATGCCCATTTCTTGGTATTCTTCATATAATTTCTGCGAATATACTGAGCAATGTCTTGAACAGGACAGTTGTTGATAGCTTCTTAAATAACTGCATCACAACCAATTTGAGTCCTCTTGTGTATTGCAAGGATCATCTTAGTACGTGTTTGAGTGTGATAAATTTTTCTCATCCATGTACGCATAGTATGTACTGTACATAAGATGATATCACATTCTTGTTCACCTCCTTGAATTCCTGGAAATACAATTATAATTCCATTTGCTTCAATGTTGCTTTGGTCAGATAACATATATTGAGGTTGCCATCTAGGTGCCATAGATTGAATCCTTTTTAGTCCAGCTGCAACCATTAAGCTATCTTTATCACTAACAAAGATATGACCACCGATGTCCCAACATCCAACACCATCTTGAATATATAATGTAAATAAGCACTATTTCCACTTATTAGTATTGTGTGTTGAATCAATTAGAGTTAGCCAGCCATATTTTGTCAACTTTGTCAATTGTTCTGGTCTAGCAAAACTAAAGCCTTTTTTTAGTTCACCAGAATGAAAATAGTCCACCTGATATTGCTGGTTCTTCAGATAACTAGTAGCTTCTTCAATGTCTTTTTCCAGATTATCATCACCAATCAGATGCATATTCATTGGACCTCAGATTTTTGCCTGAATGTTGGCAACCTCAATTCAACGCAGATGTTCAACTCCAGATCCTTCTCCAAATTGTTTTGTGGCAATTTCCTTGACAGCAGCTGTAATAGCAGGTGGATGATATAATTTGCTTGCTTCTTCAGCTGCTAAAGTCTTGATAGCCTCAGAACGCTTTAGCATATTACTTTCTTCAAGAGTATGTGTATGATTAGGCGAATTTTGGTATCATTCGATTTGTACCATTTGTGTTGTCTCCAAATGAGTAATCTTGATTTTTGCAGAATACTGGTCAGATTCACGGATTTTGGTTTTTCTGCACTTTTCTTCAGGAACTCCATCTTGACATGTACTAGATTTTACACGTTTTGTCAGATGACATATATATGTTGTCCAACTATCACCATTTTTGGGTTCACCTGTAGTCCGAATTGACCATATATTTGATACGTATGGCCACTGCTTTTTGAATTCTTGTGCAGAAATTTGGAATGGTTGTTCAACATTGAAAAATTGTTGATGGAATATTTCAGCCATTGTAGTATATATAGAAGGATAGATGGGTAGATGTATAGAAAGAAGGTCTGATAGACTGACAAGTTATTTAAAATAATTGGTATATATATATAAGTGCATCTAGCCCTTATACACCAGCCTATACACCAGCCCATACACCAGCCTATATACCAGCCCATATACAGCCCATAACACCAGCCTATACACCAGCCTGTACACTAGCCTGTACACAGCCCATAACACCAGCCTATACACCAGCCTGTATACCAGCCCATATATCAGCCCCAATCGTGACAAGCAAGTCATAGACAATTTCTAAAAATAATTCTGGTACTGCTGAGTTGTGACGGTGGATGCTTTAGTGAACCCCCTATTATGGTATATAAGAATAGACTCAAGAAGTACTATGAACCTATACAAGAGAAGCAAAATATAATGAATGCCCATGAGGTTCTAGTCTGTAAATCATAACAGCATATCTCATAATCAGCAGACAATCTGTCTGGACCATTCTCTAATAGATACAGCACCAGCAACTACTCATCTATGAGACTTTTGAAGTCAGAGGAGTTTGAACTATCAACTGATTAGTCAAGATCAGAATTAGGCCCTTGCTCTATATGAAGGAAGCAATCCTTCACCATTATGCCAAAATATATAGAGAAGATGCCAGCCCATAAATATCACTTTTTGACTTCCTGCCAGAGGTTATAAGATTAGCAAATTTTTCAGAACTGGACCAATGAATAAGGACATTCAAGAAGATCCTTATTCAGGAGGAAGATGTAACAGTGACCTCAGAATGATGATATCAGCACAAGAGACAGTCTTTCCTTATAAGCCACCAGATCAGAACACAAGAAGATCATATGGCATAACTTACCCAGGCTTCAAGATGAGCAATAATGACCAACTATGAGTCATTAGGACTACAATACAGACATCTTGAGAAATATAAAAGAAGGATCAAGGAACCACCAAGGCCTCTCAGTTCAGGAAAGGATGTTCCAAGATATCTGAAGAGCCATAAGGACCTGTACCACAAGGACTCCTAGTATCAACCTGGGTACTGGTGACCCTTATCATTATATCCTCTACTGCCATAAAATGGAAATAAGAATCACCATTGCTACTGAATACCTCTAGATATGGCAAGAATATAAAATAGAAAACCTTCTCTGCTGGGAATTCCCTCAAGCCAGCCCTCAAGAGCTACAAGATACCACTCTCATGGATATATATGTGAAATAAGGACAGCTAAGAAGATTCATCAGATCTTCAGACATATACCATGATTGATCCCCAACTTGGAGTATACCAGAGTCTCAGACTTCAGGGATCTATCAGCCTGTCATATTAATGTACTAGAAGTCATGGTAGCTACAGAGGTCCAGTCCACTATCACTCTCAATAGTGATGAGGTAGAAGAGTTCTGGTATCCCATCTTCCAGGACAACCCAGATCAGTTCTTGTAAGGATTGATCTCAGCATTCTAAGGCCCCAGTATCTAGATTAGATCTCTCTAAGACCTCATATTTGTTCCTTATTTTGTAGAAGAGAATATCATAGATTGGAGAGCCCCCACTATTACTGAACATGATGATGTTATTAGTGATGACATCACTCTATATGACATATATAAAACACATGATATATAAAATATATGACCTACATGATGAGATGGACAAAATGTTTGCAGATCTCATCTCCTTTAGCAATGATGAGGATGAAGCTCCCATGGTCCTGAACATTCTGCTTTAAAGTTCTTAGTAACACTGAATTCTTCTAGTATCCTTTTCCTATACTACTGAATTCTATCAACACTCTGAACTTGTGTAACCATCTATACTAATACTGGAATCTGTACTGATAACTGTAGTTTTCTGTGTTCTAGTATTTTATTTGATTATTGGAATTTATATTTAGCTTTTTATCTTAGCAACTATTAAATTATATTTTGTATAAATATCTCTCTTATTTCCTTCAAAATAAAGTCAGTTCCTCTCAGTATAATATATATATATAATTCCTTGCAAGCAATCTAAAGAGATAATAAGATAGTTTAAAGATCAGAAGTTGAGGACTATAAGACCTTAGGAAGGCACTCCAATAAGAACTTACTTATAATAAACTTGAATTAGTCTAAGAGATATATCTTGAAGAGAATCTGATATATTTGAAGGACTCAGTAACTACTATGTGATATCATATATACTAACTATGTTGATCTCATTGGTCTTTTCTGTAGTCTCATCAGCTATATCTCATTGCTCAATAAAGTTACTTCTTTTATTTATTATAATAAGATTATGAGCTCTGGTTAGTAGCTAGAAACTCCTCTAGTATATATACTATATTATAAGATATATAAGTATACTAAGATAAGTAAGTATAGATAAATATGGTCAGATATAGTAAAGAAGTCTACTAATAGTAATAATGAAGTTCTCTCTAATCATAGAAGACAATTATAACAAAGACATCTGCTCAGATATTAGAGATAAGTATAGTAATTATAAAGTCCTCTCAGGTGATAGATAAAGTCTTCTTGGTGTTTGAGGTAATTATAAAGCCTTCTTAAGTAGTTGAGGTTATTATGATAAGTTCTCTCTAGTATTTGAGACAAAGAAGTTCTTCTAGATAGTTGAGGCAAAAAAGCTCTTCCAGATAGTAGAGATAATTACAAAAAGACTTTTTATAGCCAATGAGACTGATAAGGTCAGTGATATAGCTATATAATATATAGTTATATATTTATATATTAAGTTGCTATTTTAATATAAAGACTTTTAGGTCTTCTTTTTATTATTATAGAATTAGAGATTCTTGAGCTTAGTTCTGACTTTAGCAATATAAGCAGAACTGTAAAACTATTAAATAATCAGCTCCTTTAGACCCATAATAGCTAAGTAGACTTTATAATTAGAATAATCATTACTTTCATTACTTATATCAATTTCAGCACAGGTTTTCTAGATGAGAGAGTGTACTGAGAGATTGTACTACTACTAGATAGCTGTGTTTATAAAATGAGTAGTAATTTTTTCTACTTATGAGCCTGTAGTTATATAGAGATCTTCAATCTCATAGTGCTTATTATTAGTAAGAGTGCTATTTTTTTTTATTTTTTTTTTTATAGTTACTCAGACTTGCCATTTATTACCAGTCTATATATAAATATACAGTATCTTCTCCCACTACTCAATCTCCATAAAAGGGCTCCCCTTCCCTCCCCCTACACCTTCTTATTTGAAAATCACCCTGTCTCCCATAACTCCAACCCTCCCCCCACTCTGGCCACAAATATTCTCCACTAAGTAATACTGCTGACCACTCTGCAGTCTCCACCCAAGCCACCAGCCCATCAGAGTATCTTCTATTAGAACTTCCCATTGCAACAGCTATGCCCCTAAGCCTAGATGTCTTCCATCCTCAAATACATATAACCAGTGTCCTGCCAGCCCTACCCATACAGCCAGCACCCACTCTAACATAAGCCACTCACTCCTAACCCCTCTCACCAATCTATCTTGCAGATCCTCCCACTGATCTCTTATCTCATCCCCTCACTACATAGCACCCAATCTCTTCTCAATCTCTATCCAAAAGTTACTGAGCACCTTGTACTCTGCTAGTCAATGTTCAGGTATCTGTACAAAACCCTCTTTCTGTCCAACATATAACACTTCTTACAGTTAAAAATTCCCCCTTCTATCAGATGGCTAGAGCAAAAGTTGAGCATGATATTCCTCCTCAACATGTGTCACCAGACCACCCAACACTTTAGTAGCAGTCACTGCCAAACCTCAGCACTCTAGCTCCAGATCTAGTTCCAGTCTCACTCCTCACCAATATCTACCAACTGTCATCCACTGGGCTACAGATCCTGCCCCAGCCTCCTCAATCCCATCACTAATATCAAAGTCACTAAGGGAGATACCCCCCAGCAACACTCAGTCCCACCTCCACATTACTGGGCCCCAGGGCTTTTCTCCCTCATTACTCTGCCAGTGAATACCAATACAGTGTGCCCCATCAGCAACTCTCCACTAAAAGCCCTTAAACTGTATGTGGTTATTATTCTGCAGCCCAACCAAGACCAGAAGATCCTCTGTAGATCCTCTTAGTAAGGATCTCATCTCCCAGACCTTCTTCAATAGAGAGACCCAACTGCCTCCCCCCAGCTCAATAGCTCTCTTTAGCCACCATACTCTTAGGCAGTATAGCCTCTTCAGGAAGTCTACCAGTCCAAGACCCCCTCTAGTCACTAGTAAGGACAAAATCTCCTAGCTAATCTGACTCCTCCTCTCTGCCCAGATCCACCCCTTGGCCAGTTTCAGCAGTCTCTTCATCATCTAGACTGGGAAGTCCAGGTGATATACCAGATATCACAGCTTTGGCAGCCAGTAAGTATTCAAGATAGAGATATACCCTGCCAGTAATAAGTGGTAGTCTCCCCAGCTTCGCAAGGTCTCTCTCCAGATTATCACCTTCTGCTTCCACCAGAGTTTTGGAAGAATAGACCCATACACTAACAGATAGATGCCCAAGTATCTCACTGCCTCTTCAGCAGGAACAATTGTTCCAATGACCTCTCCCCCTACCAGACCATTATCCAGCACCATTGTTTCATACTTGTATCAATTGAGTCTAGTCCCAGAGTGTGCCTCATACCACTCTATAGTCTTCTTGAGCTCTATAATATTGGTAAGTAAATCTAGGCTGACCATCATATTATCTGCAAAGATACCAACTTTCTACTCAATGCTGTAAACTGAGAGCCCTCCTATCCTCTGCCAAATCCTATCCATTAAGGGCTCTAGAGAGAGTGCATACAAAATGGGAGACAGCAGATCTCCCTGGAGAACACCCCTACTCAGAGGAAAGGCCACCCCTTGATGTTCATTATACATGAGTACAGCTCTGCTCCCTTCCAGTAGGCTGACCATTACTGCTCAGAACTGAGGAGGGACTCCAATCTGGTCCAGTACCTTAGTCAACTAGGCCCTCTGAACATGATCATAAGCCTTCTCCTGATCTAAGAATACCAGGTGCCCATCCAATCCACAGGCCTGTGCCTCTTCAATAATATCATGTACCTAAGCCATACTATCCCAAATAAGTCAGCCACCAACAAATCTCTATTGTTCCACCCCTAAGACCTACTGGGCCACCTTCTGCAGCCTCACTACTACCACCTTAGTAATTAGCTTTCTGTTCATATCCAGTTGCATAATTGGCCTCCAGTTCCTCCAGTTCTTCCTCCTGTCTTTGTTCTTATATAACAGTGCTACTAACCCCAGATTCTGCTCCCCTACCCATCTTCCAAACTTTAGTACCAAGTCACAGAGTGCCCTCAGCTCACCTAGCACACAAGGAATGTTCACTATCTTTTTCCAGAAAACCCAGGGCAGGCCATCCTCACCTAGTACAGTACCCAGTATTATTGTAATAAGAATCTGGTGAATCTCTTTCTTCTGTACCAGTAGCACTAGATTGCCCTATTCTTTTACCTGTGGTAGGTACCAATTCTTCAAGGCATGACCAATGGTAACCTTATCTGCCCCACCCTCCTCCTCACTCTATAAACCACTCCACTGCTTCTTCAGAGATCTAAGAATGTCTTGTATACTATGTACTAATATCTCTTCAGAGTCAAGAACCCTCTCCCATCACTGCTGAACTCTCTTTGCCCTAAGGGCTCTTATGAGAAACTTAGAGGGCCTCTCTCCTTCCTCTAGCCCCTGCCAATGGAGACATGCTCTCACACTCTGCACCTATACTTCCTCCTCCTCCTGCAATACCTGTTGCAACTCCACAATCTCTTTCTTTACCTGTAGCAATCTCCAATCCTCCACCCCCTCCAGGGCCACCAAACCTACCCAATCTTCTAATAACCTTATCAGCCTAGCAGAGGCTCACAACCTCTTCTTCCTTCTCTATTTTCCAGCCACTGCACCTACCTCCCTCCAATAGATCCTGGCAGCCTCCTTTAGCCTTATCCATCTAACACCAACTGTGGTACCTTTCTGTACCCACCCCTCTACCTACTGCCAAATATCCTCAGCCCACTTGTCTCACAGGACTATATTGTCTACCAGGGAGAAGTTGAGGTACCAATGTATCAGTCTATCCCCACTCTCCCCAAAATGTCCCTGTCTCAGCAGTCTCTAATGATCTGACCATAGATACTATTCTATCTCTAAAGACCTCCACATATCCAGACCCCAGCAGTCTACTATCAAAATCCAGTCAATCCTCATCCCCAGACCACTCACCCAGTGTGTATATCCTTCTGTTACTCCATACCTCCCTACCAGTATCTACCAAAGTACTCAGCTTCTCAACTTCCTCCTATATCTCCAAACCTTCACTTCTCCCCTCTTTTCTCTGCCCTCCATCAGTTCTATCCAATAGTGCATTCTTGACCATGTTAAAGTCCCCTCTAAGCACATCCACTCCAGCTTCTGCCAGCATTCCTTCCTCCTGGAGACTCTTTACCCACTCTATACTCACCTCTTACTATAGGACAGTAGCAGGATTCAACCATAACTAGTTTCCAACCAGTGCAAATCCACTCTCTCCAAATCAGCCTGTCTCTCTAGTTCTGCACATCCCAGATCTCTCCTCTGCCCTTCCTGACCAGAATCCTGACCTTGCCCATCCAAACTACCTTCCCTCTCCATTCCTTTGTCCATTCTAGTCTATCTAAATTATCCTTATATCTAATATCCTGCAGAAGAAAGAGATTGGCCTCTAATTTCTTCAGCCAAGCAAAAATGTTCCATCTATGAAAAGAATCTCAGAGCCCATTCACATTCAGAGAAAAAATGTTGGTTGTATCTTTTATAAGAAATAATGTATAAATGAAGGAATATTCTTTACTACTCCATATTTCTCTCATTCTGAGCCAGATCCAAATCATACTCCATAGCTTCCTCCTCCTCTACAATCCTCTTTTCCTCCAATCCAGCCAGAAGTTCCTTAAGCTCCTCATCTTTTTTCTCCTTGAATTCATTCCAATACTCCAGGCAGACTTCCTATCATAGCTGCAATCCATGTTGCTCTACCCAACAGAAAGCAGTCCTTTCACTTACAACAACTGCTAGCCCAGCCTCTTTCTCCTTATCAACCTCATACTCTTTCTCCTCCAGATAAATCACAAGAATCTCTACCTTCAGTACCTTCACCACTCTCTCACTATACAAGATATATATCCAATACTCATTACTCATTACTCACAGGTCCACCTCTCCCAGCTCCTCTACTATAAAGTTGTTCATTATCTTATATATCTATAGCAGATTTCCCACCTCCTTTCCTCCTGGAGTTGCCAGCCTCCCTCTATCCAGTATTGAGATATCAGTCCTAGCACTTGCAGTCTCATCCCACTCCTCCTCCTGAACATCCACCAGTTCATCCTCACTCACTGCCACTATCTGCCCCCCCTTTGCCACCTCAGAAACTCCAAAGTATATTCTCTGAGCTCCCCACATAGGTACATCCTCTGCCACCCTGCCCCTTAAAGCTAGACCTTGTCTAATAAGCAATATAGGGGTTAGGGATAGCTCCTAAACCTCAAAGATACTATCTGCATAAGAGTCACTACTCTTCACCTCCTCACCCTCTACTGGTCTCTTTCCTATATTCTCTCTATCTCTGTTAGCCCAGACACTCTCCTTGGCTCCCCCCACAATTTCAACACCACTAGCATCTACTTTCACCCTGCTTTCTAGCTTCACCAATAGCTCTCTCTGCCTCTTACATCCTTGGAATCTTTCCCACCACTCCTTATTGATCTGAATCCTCTTTCCATCCACTACTTCCAAATGCATTGACTCAACATACACCTTCCAAGCCTTAGCCCTCCTCTCTACAGCACCACTCAGCTCCTCCAGTGCCTCCAGCAGATTCTCTTCCTCCTTCTCACTCCCCTTCACCCTCATCACCTTATACAGGAAAGCCCCCCAGACCATCACCAAAGGCCAGTCCCTAGCTTTCCCAGTAGCTTCCTTCTCTGCCAACCAAATTTGAATGTCAATATCCCTAGTTCTGAATGAGGTCTCCTCCCAGACCCAGAACCCAACATCAACTACCTCACCATACTCTGCCATAATATCTACAACTCTCTTCCTCATCTCCTCAGCCATCACCATAGGCACTCCCTTCACTAATAATTGCACCACCCTGGGGTCTCATCTCAGGCAGCATACTATCGAACTGTCAACCCTGTCTTCAGTGTCTCCTCCAATAGTCCAGCCTCCTCAAAGCCCATCTCTACTCCTTCCAGTCTCTTCAGGAACTTCACAGAAGCTGTTCCAGCCACCTGCTTAGCAATTAGCCCCAAGACCATTTTCACTATCACTGCTAAGCCCCTGAAGCATAAGGTGACAGTAAACTCTGAAATTGACTTCTTGAGTAATAGTGCCACCATCAGTCCTATTACACTATCCACCAGATCACTAGGCCTTATACCTTTCCCACTACTCAGTCCACTATCAGCAGTCTCATCTAGATTTTTTTCCTGATTGCCCATCATACTCTCATCAGCAGTTATTCCTTTAGCCCCTATATCACTGATCCTTCCCCTCTGGTCCCCTAGAGAGACTCTCCCAGGGGGTCACTGCTCATCAGCCTTTACCATTGCCTTACCCCCCCTCAGCCAACTCTTCAGCCCAGCTCTTTTCTGACTCCCCTTCATCTTCTCCATAAAGCTCACCCTCTCTATCTCCAGGTCTCCAGCACTGCTCCCTCCCCTACTACATCCTCCTGCCAGCAGGTCCCTCATGCTTCCCCCCAAGTCAGGGCTCCTTCCCACATACTGCCAGTTGAAGGCACCTGGACCACCCTGTCCAGTACACACCTTGTGATACTCATCAGTTGCCATGATACTAGAAGCTTTTCTCCAGAAACTATGTTGAAAGTGTTGCTAAAA
Organism: Jimgerdemannia flammicorona; assembly: GCA_003990745.1. Taxonomy (NCBI): domain Eukaryota; kingdom Fungi; phylum Mucoromycota; class Endogonomycetes; order Endogonales; family Endogonaceae; genus Jimgerdemannia; species Jimgerdemannia flammicorona. The sequence continues at coordinate 11,541 of RBNI01005925.1, forward strand.
GATTGTGTAACCTGAATGTTACCAGAGAAAGGTGAGTATGAGTGCTATCTGGTAGATCTTGGCAGTTTTGGTGGAACTGACTAGATACTAGCTATATATATTTAAGGAGAGTAGATGAATGAGCTTGGAGTATCTACTGTAGTGAGAAGGGTTAATGGGAGATGTTCTGTCCAGATGATAGGCAGAGTGGGGCTCTCAGAGAGATCATTATCATTACCTAATAGAGGAGATTTATAAGAGAAGTAGAGAGAGAATTATGATAGTTAATAACTTAGTAGTCTTTAATTATAAAAAGATAGAAAGGAGATTCCCCCAGGAAGATTGGATAGAGGTGGGGCTCTTGTATTATATATGGGTTAGATTGGTTTGGTAATAAAGAATGAAGTCTATGTAATTAT